>VXBX01009782.1:82917-118379 GCA_013400415.1 Scytalopus superciliaris | reverse complement strand
CACGTGGTGGGGTGCGCGCGGGAGGGGAGGGAGGGAGGGGCTGCGGCCATGAGGGAGCGGGGACGGCGGAAAGGCAGGCTTGGGATTCGTTGGGATCATTGGGATCGTTTGGGATCATCCACTGCAGCCCTGAGCTCCGCACCGACACTGCCACCCCTGGAACACCGAATCGCGTCACCCAGCGCCACATCCAGATGCCTCCCGAACATCTCCAGGGATGGGTGACTCCGCCAGCTCCCCGGGCGGCCTGTTCCAACCTCTGACTACCCGAACAGTGTTTTTTCTAATTCTTTTCTAATATCCAATCTGATTTCTTTTTCCTAATACCTAATCTGAATTTTTTTCCTAATATCTAATCTAGTTTTTTTCCAATATCTAATCTGATTTTTTTTTTCCTAATACCTGGTGGTTTTTTCCTAATATCTAATCTGAATTGCCCCTGTCTCAGCTTGAGGCCATTTCCTCTTGTCCTCTCACGGCTTGATCTTTGAACCTTCCCATTTGCTGGTGAGTTAAGCTGTGATGGGAGAGCAAAAGTTTTTTAAAGAATCCAGCAGAAATGAACTTCTACTGCTCATGGTCCATGTTGCAGCAGGTTCCTCGAGGCTCTCCTTGGTAAAACCAAACACACTACTTGCATGGGGTACGACAGGAGACACAGGGCACAGCAATGCATGGGAATAGAGGTAAACAGGGAATGGTGGAAGGGATGGACACACCTCACCCACAGCCTCCTTCTAGGGAGTTAGAAGGAGTGAGAAGGTCCCCCCTGAGCCTCCTCCAGACTAACAACCCATCTCCCTCAGCTGTTCATCATAAAACATGTTTTCTAGACCTTCCCCACGAGCCATGTTGCCCTTCACTGGACACACTCCAGCACCTCAGTGTCCTTTTTTAAGGTGAGGGGCCCAAAACTGGACACATTTGCATCTCTGGAGGTCCCTCACTGTTCTCCAGCAGGATCCAGCCCATGTGACACATCGACTATTTCTTGGCAGTTGCACCCTGGGCAACAGGGCTGTCCTGGGGAGCTGCTCAGGGGACCCACAGACCTCCCTGTTTAGTCACCGAGATCGCATCAAGACGTGTTTCAGTCAGCTGATGATGCACTCTCTGCAGACAAAGCTAAAAAATGGCATGTAGTTACCCAGAAAAACTATTAAACTGCCTCCAGCATGGTTTAATAAAGTGGTTTTAAAGAGTGGCAGAGTTTAATTGAACAACTTTGAGGTAAAAAGGGCTGTAGTCAAACGGGCTTTCCTTTAATGTACCTTGTGACCATTATTTTCCATTCTTCATACAAACTGATCTGCATTCACTTGAGAGTGCAGCAGTTAGAGCAAAAGTTGTTTTGTAAACCTTGGCCTTAGAATAGTTCTCTAAGCTCTCAAAACTCTCTTCAAACTTCAGTGGAATAAAGCTGTTTAAAGCTTGACTTTCAAAGAACATCAGAATTTTGCATATGTCTATAAATACCAAGGTCATGGGTTCACACTGATTTTAAAGGTCTCTGATTTTTTTTAATCCACTATACTTAAATTACTTTTATGTGGCCTGAATAATCTTTGTTGGTGCACCCCATAATCTAGAATAAATAAGGGGTTTTTTACATATCTCTGAATCGAATTTATATGGAAAATATTTCATGGCAGGTGATATATACAAAAATAGGTTACTTCTTTTTCTACAGATGGAGTTTTACAAGAGTGGCTTAACTGTGCTGTAGTTTTTGCTTTATTTGATAGTGTAATGCCAATCCAAATGTCGCATAAGATTTTCTTGGAAAAATCACTGGCGAGTTGAATTTGCCTTCCCTTTTTGGGACAACTTGGGTTTGTGTGGTTTTCAGCATTTTTGCTGAGCGCCTCTAGGTGTCAGGATTCTTTTTTCAGAATATGTAACATCTTAAATTTTTCTCAGTACAATGCTTTCCTTATAAAATCCTTGTGAATTCTCCCTCTCTTCTTGACAAATAGGCATGTGTTCATAAATAGGAGCCCACAAAGCCGCATTAGTGACATTTGGCAGATTTTAAGAATATAAACAGGGGAATAAAGCCACCTGTAGCTGAGTATAGAACACTCACTGTACTTTAGAAATTTCTCAATATTGTTACAAATTTAGTAGTAAACTTTTCCCCTGCAAACTAGTTCTTTATTTGGAATAATTAAAAAGTCTCCTATGACAGCATCCAAGCTCCTGGCAAATACTTATTTATTACAAAGATAAATTACTATGTGGAATCCGTTTTTATCATCTGTTTTATCATCATGTATAAGTGTTCAGTTCAGAAGAGCCACAAAACATCTGCTGCAGATGACCCCATTCAGCAAAGGCAACAAAACACTTCCAGGCACTCACGAGTAGTGTTAGATCACTATCTTAAAAGATTAGAGTCCATGAGATCAGTAGGTAACCAGTAGAATAATTACTTTTAAAAGGTCTTTATATTTCCTGTATCTTGACTTAGGTCAACTGAGAACAAACTTAACAACTGACACAGGTAAACGTACAAAGTAAAAGGCAGCAGGTACGAAGTGTTTGAAGATGCAGATGGGGAATGGTACAAAAGGTGGTACTGGGGATAAACAATCACAGAGCTGAACAACATGTTTGCATGTAACTGCTGTATTAGTAAGAAAGAAAATCACTTTTTGCACTGTAAATGAAGGAAACTATATAGGCAGGCAAGCAGTGGAAAGGAACATAATTGTACTTGGGAGTTAAAGCAGCAATTGTGTAAATGTCCCTGGAATCCAAGCTCCGGCAGGAAGAGAGGTTCTCTATGCTTGGGGTTCAAGGCAACACAGGAAATTGCTCTAAAAGGCTTGAGAGGAAATTAGTCATTTTCAGGATAGATAGGTAAAACAGGTGACACAGCAGCAAGATTCAATCAAAATATGTAATCAAAAGTAAAACTTTAGTAATTTTCTCACCAAGTAAAATATATCTTACTCCGAGTTTCATTAAGAAACGCGCTCTTGGAAGATAAGCATTTACTAGGGCAATGATGAAAGGCAGATGTAGATCTAATTTTTTTCAGAAAACCAAAAATTCAGCAATTTACTGTCATTTAAGCAGCTTGCATTTCTAATTCAGTCTCTCTAAATTCCTTATCCAGCACTGAAATGCAATTCTTTAAATACATGAGGAAAATTATGCATGAGATTATTATGCTCAGTTTCCAAAAGTAACATCTTTAGAATTTGTTGAATATGTAGTCTAGAAGATAAAAGTCTGTGTATTACAGAATTCCAGAATGGGTCAAGGTTGCAAGGGATCACATGAGGGTCATCTGGTTCAACCTCCCTGTTCAAGCAAGGTCATTCCAGAGCACATGGTAAAGGACTGTGTCTAGACAGTTCTGGAATATCTTCAGCGAGGGAGACTCCACACCCTCTCTGGGCAATCTCTTCAGTGCATGGTCACTGCACAGTGAAGTTCTTCCTCATGCTCAGGTGGAACTTCCTAGCCATCAGTTTCTGCCTGTTGTCTCTTGTCCTATTGCTTGGCACCCCCAAGCAGAGCCTGATCCATCTTCTGGCAGACACTGACAGGCATTGATGAGGTTCCCTGTCAGTCATCTCTCCTTGAACCTTTCCTCATCCCATCTCTCCGACCTGTGCTGCACAGCACTCCGGGATATGGGCTACTCCTTCCAGCTCTGTGTTGTCAGCAAACTTGCTGAGGAGGCATCTGCCCCTTCGTCCAAGTCATGAGGGGTAAGTTAAACAGTACTGGGCCAGTATTGAACCCTGGGGATCACCACTAGGGACAGACCAACTATACCCTGTCTCTCTGGATTCTGCCTTCAGCCAGTTCTCAATCCGCCTCACTGTCCCCTCATCCAGTCCACACTTGCTGAGTCTGCCCATGATTTAACTGAGCAGTAATTACAGGTAGTTGACTATACTCTGAAGTACTACTTTTTAGCAGGCACCCAAGAGACAACGGCACTGAGAATCTTCCACCTCCCAGGCTGTATTTTCTACAAACTTTCAAGCCTTTAAGACAGAGCTGTTTTTGTGTGGATTTAGGGCTTTGGTAAGGTTTTGGTATTTTACTGGAACCCTAAGCAGCAGCATGTGCTAAAGAGTTAAAGTCACCTTCTGCTCCATGGAACGTGAGCATACAGCTTTTCTTTTAATTTCCAGTCATGGAATCCACTATTGGATGGCTGCTCTGCGTGAAGAACTGAACAGAAGCCAGAACTGGAACAAGAAAATAATATTATTAGGTGGCCAAGGGACAAGTCTGTGGCCTGTGATGAGCAGCAGTGTCAGCAATGGGACCTGCACTGGACATTTTGCACTAAATGTGAATTTCATGGCATCTGAGCACAGCCTACCCCTGTCAACCAGGAAAGAATTAAATAAACTCCACTAAAAATAGGCATATCGCACCTCCTTTTTACAACTTCTTCTCTCACAAGAGAGGATTACAATTTCTCCTGGGGATCTGCCTGGCGCCACTTCCCTGGGATGGGAATTCCTGGGTGCGGGGGGACACCTGTGGTACCTGAGCTCTCCCACACCGAGTTCTTTCTCCTCGTACACATCCACAGAAGGGACCCGATGGTTTCCCTCTCGCCGTACACATTCACAGAACCACAGGCCTGGGAAGTACCTGGGGGGATCACCCAGCGCGGAGTCACCTGGAGCATCCAGGTGGAGTTTGAGTATCTATCTGCAGAGCAGGACACCCCACAGCCTCCCGGGGCAGCCAGTGGCGTTGCTGTGCCACATCCCCGTGGCAATGCCGGGCTCAGCCGTGGCTCCCGTGGCCACCCGTGCCCCGCCCCGGGGGCCGCTGTGATCCCGCCCGCCCGCGCCGCGCTCTGCCCTCNAGAGGTGCGGTGAGGGCAGCACGGGGAGGGTTTCTGGGGAGGGAGGGGGCGCCGCGGCGGCCGCCTGAGGTAACGGGCAGGGCGGGGAGGGCTTGGCGTGAGCCCTGTGGGCCGGGAGGGCCGCGGCTCCCCCCGCGGGGATGTGGCAGCAAAGTTGAACCTTCTCCTGTTTTTATAGCCCCCGCTTCCTCCCGGCCTCCGGCGCTCGGGCGGCGGATAAACCCCGCGGGGATTGTGTTTGCGAGCCGGGTGTCGGGGGTGGGTTTGTCACCCCGGGAGCTGCCCGGCCGTGATGCGTCAAGCGGAGCTCTCCGCAGGTTTTATTTCTCGCGTGTTTACAAAATCGTAGCTGGTTGTGTTTATACGCGCTTTTCCTTTCCCTTATTTGTGCTTTGGAAACAGTATCCTAAAAAAAAGAAGGGAGAGTTGAGGGGGGGGAGGTACCATCAGCAACAGGATATGGCCTCGGTAAAATAAAAGGGTATTTTACTTTGGGTTTTTGGTGGTTTTTCCCTTTCCTGAAAGAAATGGAAATGGAGAGCACACAGGAGTTCCTGTGATAGTTCCAGGACTTCACATATAAGTAGAAGTTGGCCTGTGTTGAGCTGCATCTCAGGCTCATTCGCCTTAAGAGTGACATCTTATCTTCTGGATCACAAAATACATTTTGGAAGCTCCATCTGTGGTGATGGAATTACCGGTCTCTTTGTTTTCCCTCTTGGTTTTCCTCTTGGAAAGGATGAATTAGCATCTGAAAAGTTTTAGCGTGATTAAATTACAGTATCTCTACCAGGAATGATGTTTTGGAGTCATGCCAGAAAAAAAGTGTAATTTCTTTCAGGTATACTCATCCCCTTCTGTTTCTAAACATGTCCAGGTTGTGGGAATGTGTGCCAGTTTCAGTGATGATGCACACTTTCCAGATAGAGAAAGCAACAAATGGTGGTCCAAATTTGCTTTTTAGTTTATAATGCTAAACCTGTACCCTTGATTCTGACTGAAGGGAAGCAGTAGTGGTCTGTTGTATGTTTTTTTTAATTAAAAAAATCAACCCCCTACCCCACTGATATTGTTAGAAGTGTTTAAAGCAACTGTACACACAGGTTTTAAACCAGCTTTATTATTTGACATCTGAAAACTACTGCAGCAAGGTACTTTAAACACTAAGGTCAGAAATAATGTATTAACATTTATTTGCTATTCTCCAAACTGTTTGAGTTTGATTAGTGCAGTTTCATTGTATTTTATTTGGCTAAATGAAATAGCAAAAAGTAGAGCATAGACATGGTGATTTTCAAACAGGCCTAGGCCTGCAAAATCTTCAGAAATAACTATGCCTCGCCTCTTTTCCTTAATAGAAGGATTTCATTGTATGTTGCTGTGGTCATACCTTACCTGTAAATTCCATCCACCCTGTTTCCTCCCAAAGAACCAGTGTGGTACAGGTAGTTTAAGAGATCCCTGTCTCACTAACCTGCTTAACTGAGCACAGTATTTCCTATATCAGAAATGTTAATTTAGCATGTGTCCATTTGTATGTTCCTGGATTTTTTTGGACAGCAAGCAGACTGTTTTGTCATAAAAGTTGTAAGTTTTTCCTAGATTTCCCTTTATAAAGAAGAGGGAGAAATGTTACCTATCAGTGTTTGTGGTTCATTAACATAAAATTACCTGTTGATATTTTTAATACACTATATTTAGGTAGTTAAACAGTGCTAAAGTAGTTGCTGGAGAAAGAAATTGTTGAGGACGTGCAGATTATATAGCCTTGAGATATCATTGCTTCCTCTTGATTTTTTAGCTAGAAGAACTTTTGTAAAGTACATGCTTGTTCAGAAGATAGCAACCGTAATTGTATTTGTTCAGCTTTAGGAAATTATTCTAATGTCATTCTAAATTATTCTAAGCAGGCCAAAATGAACTTCTTGCAGCTTGATTGTTCTTTAAGACAATTAATTGGAGACTTGATCAAATCCCAGACTGGTTTTAGTTATTTTGAGCAGAAATTAGTCTAAGATTAAAAGTTTCTTTCTGATCCAATACACATTTTCAGCAGTAGTTTATAGTAAGTATTTATGGACAGGGAAAAAAGCACAGTACATAGGTATGATTGCAAAAAATTCTCCCAGCCTTCAGTGGTTTGCTGTTCACAGACAAGTCCATCTTGAAATGGCTTTAAAAGAGCTGTAGAATCTGTGTTCAGACACCCAGATGAGCACATTCAGCTTGTCAGATATTAAAAACAGATGTCCTTTTAAAGTTCTGTTAATAAAACTCATCATTGTTGTTAAATCCTTGAAGACAGATAAGATGCAAACGTCTGTTCAGGTATGATGTTTTTAGATCTCAGCTTTGGGTTGCACTGTCCATATGGCTCAAAAATTACCACCTTGTTATAAGCTGAAATGGATGCAGACCTATCTGTTGAAATCCATTTTTCATGCTTGATTGGTGAATCATTTAAAATACTCGATTTTTACATTCCTTTACTCTTGAGTGTTAATGAAGATATCTTACACATAATATTTCAAAAATGTTTATATTTTTGTTTAGACAAGGACCTGTAACTTGAACAAAACTGCATTGATTTGTTTCTAAACTATTTCTTGGAAATTGACTTAGTGTCCCCAGAACTGTTTAGGAATGAGTGAAAAATAAAGTCAGGGAAGTTAAAATTGTTAGAAGTGGGTGGTATGGAAACACATGCAAAATGAACCTCTCCAGAAGAAGGGAAACACAACTGTGTCCTTTCCCCTGAGTTAGTCTCTTACATGAGACTTTGTTCAAACACAGAATTTTCTGAAGATGAGCTGTATGCCTTCCATGTCTTAACACTGTGAAGTAATTTATTGTAGATGGTTATCATATGATGTTTCTCTGGTTGTACAATAATGCTGCTAAATGCACGTTAATGATTGACTGCCAAAGCTGCCTGACAGCTCTCCTGGGCACTCTGTGAGCCCTCCTTGGCTACTCTGATACAAAACAAGTTCTGGAGACACTGATGCTGTCAAGAGAAGATGTAACACTCTGTAACATACTCCTTGGGTCTGGTTCGTTGGGATAATAGTCAGTTATTATCCTTGCAGCCTGCCAGAGGAATACATGTGGTCTGGACTGAGAAAGAACTAACCTTGAATTGCATTTCAAGGGCAAGTGATAGTCATGTTTTTCAGTCAAAAGGTGTTTTTAGTTTCAGAACTCAGTAATTATTAAGATATCTCCAGCTAGACTTGTTTCTCCATTTCTGTAAGGTATTGGAAGGGACAAAAGTCTCATCAGGATAGCTTCTGCTTGGAGCTGAGAAATTATATTGTCTGAATATCTGGACTCTGTCATATAAACCAATGTTGTGGTCTAACCCCAGCTGGCACCTAGAGCAGCACACAGCTGTCCCCTCACTCACCTGCTGGGATAGGGGTCAGAATTGCAAAAGTGAGAAAAATCCTGGGTTGAGATAAACACAGTTTAATGGGTAAAGCAAAAGCTGCACACAAACAAAGGAAAACAAGGAATTCATTCCCCATTTCCAGTGGCTAGGCCAGCCCCAGGAAAGCAGGGCTCTGTCACACATAACGGGGACTTAGGAAGACAAAATGCCATTAACACCAAAGGTACCCCCTTCCTTCTTCCCCTGGCATTATACACTGAGCACAATGCCATGTGGTCTGGAATATCCTTTGGGTCACTCGGGGACAGCTGTCCTGCCCAGCTTCTTGTTCACCCCCTCCCCCCCAGCTCCTGACTGGTGGGATGAGGAGCAGAAAAGGCCTTGACTCTGTCTAAAGTTCTGCCCAGCAGTAACTGAAACATCCCTGTGTCGCCAACACTGTCCCAGCACAAATCCAAAACACTGCCCATACCAGTTACTCTGAAGAAAGTTAACTCTGTCCCGGCCAAAACCAGCACAAACAACTCGTGAGGGAACTTGATTTATTTTATAGGTCTGTGAAGTTTATGGTGTTGTGTGTCCCAGACGTCCAGTCCCAAGGTCAAGGTGTGAGCTGCAAACAGGCTTCATTAGATTGCTCTTGGCATTGACGTGAAACTTTTTATCAGTTTTTTGTGATACTGCTTGTACTGGGGAGGTGAAGTCCAGGGGAAGCAATATGTTTCTGCTAAACTCAATGGTAAAAGTGAGTTCTTGGTTGAGTTGTGTGCTTGTCAAAAGGGCACATCACTTCTGTTTGAAGACATAGCAAATAAGCTGTATTTTAGGTAAGAGATGATTTAAGAAGGCAGAGAACAGAGGCTGACAAACTCATCAGGTGTCTCGAGTGCTGATGTTTGAAGTAGGCTGTCCATAAATCCTTCAACAGATTGTAGGAAGGAAATTGATCTGTCACTGGTGTCACTGCAACCAAATATGAAAGTGAAATACACGTGGCACTGACTGGGTTGGGTAATTGTGATCACTTCCAGCCAAGCATCTCCAAACAGGACTTCTAAGGCAGAGTTTTGTGTCTTTCATTTGATTAGGATTCACTCAGGTGTTAAATGTTTTAATAAGATCTGACCAAACTAAAAGCTGATGTGCTGAATCTCCTAGCTGATGCTATTTTCATTATTTTTAGCTTATTGTGCTTTACTTGGTAAATATAAGCAGAAAGTGTTCTTTTGCATAGATAATGAAATTACATTTCTTTAAAGTGTAGCTCGTTCTCAAATATTAAATATATTTAATATTAAATACAAATATTAAATGTTAGCTTAAAACTGGTAGCTTAGTAGCAATGCAGTCTCTGGGTGACTTCATTTGGGTACAGACTTCCTTATTTGTATTAAGCAAGACTGTTAATTGATTACAATCTCTAAGGACAGATAATTTGAGTTCAAGAGATCATCCCCCCAAAACCAGTAACTGCAGAAAGTCTTTAGTGACACACAGCACTATGAGTGATTGGAGGGTGATCCAGGAGAGCAGTGACAGCTGCATTCCTGTATTTCACTTGAGGTAGTATGATTTTCCCCTGTGTATAAAATCTAGATGATTTCTGACAAACACACTGCCAAAGGGCTTTATGCACTCTCTGAATTTGCAGGAAAGAAACTGTCACAGAGTTTAGTAACTTTCCTTGAAGATTTAGGGCACTCTTAGATTTGGATGCATAGATCTTAATTGAGTAAAACTTTCATTATTAGATAATAGCAGTGTTTGACATTGGATTAAATTGCAGAATTGTCACACAGACAGTATATGTCTCACCTAATGTAATATAACAAGAACCACACAGCTTGTTGGGTAACAGAATCAGATGTTAGGAGCAGACCGTGGGTGTTATGAGATCAAAGGCAGAGGGCCTTTTAAGAAAAAAGGTGTCTTGGACATGAAAATCCCTTAAATGATACCTATTTTGTAGTTTGTTTTTTTCTAACAGATAACCCATTGACTGTACATTAGTGAATATTTTGATTCATTGCAGTTCAAACAGTCTGTGCTCTACCAAGGGAATTGGAGAAGGCAGAAGCTGGAGCTCTTTGTCTTTATATGACACATGTTAATTTTCTGTTTTCCTGTGATAAAAGTGGAATCTCTATTACTCTTAAGATCCATAGATTCCCCTGGGCTGCCTCAAGGGTAGGGAGGCGTGACTCAGGGAGCTGTTGGGCTTTGGGCCCTGGAGGTGTGGGAGAGCCTCTCAGTCGCTGTTCTGTATTCTGAGGGTTTATCAATTACATAATGCATTTACAGTTTAGTGTAGCGTAATTATGTCTAAATTGGTGTGGAATGGCAGCCTTGAAAACACCTACGGGCAAAAATAGTAAGTTGTTGATGGCTTTTTGCTCTAGCTGTCATTAGGTGTTTAGCTTATTACATCACAGAGCAGTTCTCAACACCTCTCTGTGTTTCTTTCACAACTCTGTAGTAGTCAGGTGACTTTCTGTGGCCTCTCTGCTTATTTGTTACTGGATTGCAGTCTTCAGAGAAGATTTTTTGGACTCTGCAGGCTGTTGACAAACATGTGTATGCAGTAGCAATGTGGTAGAAGTTACAGTTGTTTCAGAACCATATCCTGAGTTTTATTTCATAGATTTATTTTGTTGTCTCTTACAGTATAAAAGAAATGAAGATGGTGAGACAGTTATTATTGAAAAAGACCATTTCATGGATGACTTTTTCCAACAGGTAAAGTTGGAGTTTTCACCCACCATACATTAAAGAGTTCCTGTTTTCTCTCTGTGCCTTTTAATTTCTTGGTTTAACAATTCATCATACCCCCAGTATGGTTTGTAATGGTTTGCCGAATAAAATGTTGGGTAATGCTTTATCTTGCTTATTTTAGGTATTTTCTGTCTTTATTGCAGGGTTTTTAACTCCTTATTGGCAAGGAATTTGCTAATAAAATTTAAAAAAAAAATTTTAAGAATATTAGCACTTACATTTTTGTCCATACAGAATATATTTGCTATTAAGAATATCTCTTTTTAGTTAAAAAAAAATTACAAGCTGTTTAAATGTCAACATTTCTGCTAGAATTTCTGTCAGGTATTTGCAGATGTTGCAATGAAATGCTTTATGATTTTTATTACCAATTATTTTTGTTTTTTAAAAAAATTTGCCATGATTAATTTTAATATCTCCATTGCCATATTTCTCTTCCTCTAGGTTGAGGAAATTAGAAATAATATAGCAAAAATAGCACAAAATGTGGAAGAAGTGAAGAAACAACACAGCATTATCCTATCAGCACCAAATCCTGAAGGAAGTGAGTGACAGTTTTTAAGATTTCACATATGTATGGCTAAATATTCTGAAATACTGTTTGTTTGTTTTAGCTGTCTGTAGGAATAGAATTTCAGGTATGCAGAATGCAAAATGTAACACTATTTAAGTAAATATTTCCATCTCTAATATTGAATTAATATTTTCATTTGCTTATTTTGACATTTTTTAATTCTCCTTTGAAAAAATGCATTTTCAGAATATTTCTTACATCACCCAAACTTTTTCTGGATCAAAACTCAGTTGAATATGGTATCTTGAAATTGATTTTGTCTTCAGAAACTTCGGGGCTACTTAAATTTCTTTTATTTGTGAAAATGTTGAAGTTGTCCAGTGAAGCTTATACTGCAGAGCTTTATTCTTTTACTCTGTTCTTCAGTAGGGACAAGGTCCTGTCTCACACCACAGCCACCTGCTGCAGTAGAAATTAGAGTTTCCATAACAAGCCCTATTTTTAGAGGCTTTAACCCCAAAGCTGGAAGGGAAGTTGTGCTTTCTGAACAGAGAACTCAGAAGTTTAGGGAACTTGCCCAGAAACATGGAACCTTCTCTGTTCTCAACCCTTGTTAACTCAAGGCATCTGGGCAGGGCTGAAAGAAAAGGGAAGAAAAGATGCTGAGATATTTTTCCTCAGTGTTGCAATGCTGGCTTAACATTTAACTTATTGTTTCATCTTGTTGATGAAAATTGAACTTTGGACGGTAGTTCTTTATTGTCCCCTTATTTTCTCTGTTTATGAATGGGTGTACGTTTGTATTCTTAGAGCTGATTTTGGAGGCTGCTTTTTGTCCCAACAGTTAATGAATCTCAGGCTTAATAAGGGTTCATCTAAATGTTTAAAGTCCGTGGGCTCAGCCTGTTTATCACATTCTTCTGTTTGTGCTAAAAATGGTGCTCAATAATGCATCTGAATTGTGTAGGAACATGACAGCTCTTGTAAGTAATGTATGTTCTTGTGAATCTGATATCTTCAGTAAATCCAGTAAGAGAGATCTAGTTGAGTTCTTCACAGATGTTCTGTATAGAATTCATCAAAACATAATGGTAGTGCATGGTACAGTTATCTTAATAAGTGTAAAAGCAGTGAATGCATGATAAACAACACAATTAACAAAAAAAGGTGAGATGAATCTGTATTTTCACTTGTACTTAGAACTCAGTAAAATCTAATTTTTGACAAGCAAATGAATATTACCCTGAAAGTGCTAAGAAAAACTGTGGAATATTCTATCACCTGCTTCAGTTGATGATTTGATAATAACATTTCCCAAGTGTAAGCCTGTCATAAAAAGCAGGAACCTGATAGTGTGCTGTTATGAAAATGGTATTTAAAGTACTTAAGAGTATAATAAACTTAAACTCTTCATGGTTGTACTGAATACAATTATGAGATTGCAAGTTACAATTGTAGATGGTTGCTGACTTATTATTATCAATCATAAACAGTTCGAAAAAAATATTATTTTTTAAAGGAACAAAGGAAGAACTTGAAGAATTAAATGAGGAGATAAAGAAGATTGCTAATAAAATCCGGGCCAGGCTAAAGGGTAAGGTGTGAGGACCAATAAAACTGCTGTCACTTGCAGTGATGCAAACTTAGTGGGTTGCAGCTGAACTTCTCAGCTTTGAAAGCTGAATTATATATGCATAAATTGTATTGTACAGCTGTTAAAAAAAGAAAGAGAGAACCACCTCCCTGCCAACTAATGTACAGCCCATGTCAGTGACAGTATCATCCTCTACTTCATTCCTCCTTGGCAAACTTCACCACTAACAAACACCAGGTCTCAGCAGAGCCTCTTGTGGGACAGGACAGAAAGCTTGCCTGCTTTCAGGAGTAACCTAGAAAATTACAATGCAGACTAATTTCTTCATGTAGAAATGTATTCTGCAACTGAAATGCTTTTTTTGGTCATGATGTTGTGGAATAAGATTAACTTCAAGTCTCCAGATGATGATGATGAGAGAACTTGTATATTTAAAAACTAATAATGGTATTTACAAAATAATGGAACTACACTGTTAAATTACTGAACATGGACACATAGTGTTCTTGTTTTGTTCTTAGCTATTGAACAGAGTTTTGATCAGGGTGAAAATGCTAATCGGACATCAGTGGACGTCAGGATAAGAAAAACACAGGTATGATCACTTAAGCTTAAAGAAAATAAAAGGATTTTAATAAATTAGAGAAATGACTTTAACTTTTCAGAAATAACTTCATAACTTCATGTTCTGTTTTGGGGGATGTAAATACCACTTTGAGTTGTTGTGCAGTACTATTTGCTGTATCAAAAAAAAAAATTAAATAAATGTTTCTGTTCCACATTTCTAAATCCTCAAAACCCAGCACTCTGTGTTGGCTCACAAGTTTGTGGAGGTCATGACGGAGTACAACGAGACCCAGACTCTTTTTCGAGAGCGCAGCAAAGGTCGGATACAGAGACAATTAGAGATAAGTAAGTGACCTGAATATACTTTTTTTTTTTTTAAAAATTATTGTGTTGTTAGTACCTCCCTTGTTTCTAATTATTTAAAGATGGTGCAAAGCATGATACAGCTTGGACATCATCTGGAAGCACTTGACAGAAAAGAAACTATTTTAGTGTATGGCATAAACTCATTGATACTACTCTTCAAAACAGCTGTAAAGAAAATAAAAACAATTCAAAAAAGGATCGTTTTCCTTTGCTTAATGTGTTTCCAATGTTGCAACTTCAAATGAAGCACTAAGAAAAGCTGCCTTCTGAAACAGCAAGTGTTATTAAACGCCATTCCAAAATTAACATGCTTAACAGGATAATATTTCTTTTCATGTGATGCCATTTTTGTCTGTAAGGACACTTGTTAAATTCATCTGGCATAAGATCAGTGCTGCTGTTATATATGCTCTAATCATTTGTTGACTGACTCATGTATGAATATTGATTATTATGATGAGTATTCAGGAAGGTTCCTGACTCTACTCTGAAGTACAGCATCTATCTTGGAAGGTGTGTAAAAATACCTATTTCATCTTGTACCTAAAATTGGCCTTTTTTACTGTCTCCTATGGACACAAGTATTACATTGCTGAAATAGGGAATGCAAACAGAAATTGGCAAATTACAAGACTTTGCTTTTCATGTGCTTTTCAAATTGGTCATTAGCCTCTCATGCTAATGGTCCATTCAGTATTTCAGTCAAGTTTATTAGGCAAGTTAAATTGTTCTTTGCTGTATGTTTGAGGGGAGAGACCCTAATACTTCCAGACATGGTTCTTTTAAGTTCAAGTTGTTACGACCCAATTAGAGCCTTCAGCTTTTCTTGAGCACTAAAAATTTTAAAGCAGATTTTGCAGCATTCTTGGGTATTAACATCAGAAAGTAATATTCAAACTGTCCTATTTCACCTAATAGTACAGAATTATATCAGTTGGTACAGAGATTCAATTTACTTTACACTGGAAGAACAGGGATTTGATATGGAAGTTTTAAAACTGTACAATACAAATCACTTGAATGTGTTGTGTAACTCATAACACTTGCATCTGTTGTACCAGTGTGATCAATAGGATTCAGTTTGCTTAAACATGCAGTAATAAATTACATGAATGGTTACTTGTACTATGGAAAGCAGAAGTGAAGGTACTCAGTGGGTTATTATCTTCTCTGTGTGGAATATGGATGGAATCCTGTGTTGGTAGAATCAAATTGACGTAAAGATTTTATTGCCCACACAGTGGTGGCGTGTGAGTGTGACATGACTGAATAGGTAAATACTGAATGTTATATAAATATATCTCAAGTTCTTCCTTCTGAAGAACACTCCACTTAAGAAGGTTCATATGTACATTGTAAATGTTTCTGATCAAACCCTTTTGTTTGATTAAAAAAAAAAAAAAAAGAAGAAAAAAACCCAACATCAGGAATTCTTTATGGTAGCTTTGAAGCTATATTTGTTTCATGATTATTACTTGATACTTTCTGGGTTGTTTTATATGCAAAATGGCCCTTGGTAGTGACTGAAACACTACAGTGTTTTATCCTGCAAAATGCTCAATAGAAGAATTGTCTTTGAATTGTCATTCTTCTGGTACAGTAAAATTTTGTGTTCAATACTGAATCAGTGATGTTATGTGAAGTATTGTTGTTTTTATCCTAGCTGGAAAGACCACCACTGATGAGGAACTGGAAGAAATGTTAGAGAGTGGTAATCCTTCAATTTTCACTTCTGATGTATGTATTTCTGGTCCAGCTATGTCTCTTCTATTCAGCTGCTTCTGCTCTTTGGGGGTGTATCAGCATTTACTTACTTATGTCCTTTTTTTTATCCTCCTAAAGATTATATCAGACTCTCAAATAACCAGGCAAGCTCTGAATGAAATCGAGTCCCGTCACAAGGATATTATGAAACTGGAATCCAGTATACGGGAACTTCATGAAATGTTTATGGACATGGCAATGTTTGTTGAGACTCAGGTAAATGAACCAATTCAAACACATTTACATAAGTGGTGGCTATTTGCCTTAGGCTTCCTCTTTACAATGTGCAGAAGGAGTTGCTTATATTCAGATAGTGCAGACTTAGTGTTTTATAGTGACTATGCTTAGAATATATGAGTTATTCACTGGAGGTTTTTTGTTTTAAGGAAAGTTACCATCTCCGTGTACTTGTAGGATATGCTTTCAATAACTGACCATAGACTTTCCTTTCAGTTAGTATAATAGTATATATTCTTCAACATGCTTAATTGCAATATGCTTGAACATTTTTGTGCATGTTTAAGTAAGAACAACTCTGCTATAATGCTGGCTAACACCTTGGGAATTGAGGAGACATGGTAAACTACTGGGCTAAAATAACAGATGTGTTAGCAAGGATGTATGGAGCTTGTACTTAATCTGGAGGTACAATTACTGCTATGACTAACAGGATTGTGAAAGGCTTGATCAGTCCTTCAAGTCATCTCTTACATTCATAAACTTTGTCATGACATGTAGATAAATTTGTTGTGTTTTTGGTCTTTACATACCAATTATCCAACAAAAATATTTTTAATTTCTGCTCTTAAAGTTATTTGACTTATGCAGGAAAGTGAAAAGAATAATGTTAGGAGAGAAACTTTCCTGAAAAGGACTATTTTTTTAAATTGGGTTTTGTTCTACAAGTCCTTTGTTGCTGATATTACATACAGAGCCAAGAGAAATTGTTAGCAGTTTTCTTTTGAACTAGAAATGAGCAAAAGTTACTTGTGCATCATTCTTTAACGCTTTGCTGTTTACTGCTGCTGATTATTTCTTCTGATGGACAGAAACACAGGTAACAGACTTACTTACATTTTCCACCAGTCATCCATTTCATTGCCAAATTTCATTCATCATAGTTAATTTCAATTTGTAATGTATTGACATCCCTCAATTCTGAGGAATGCATAGGTGTGTGTTTTCTTAGATAACTGTTGAACCTTGTGTTAAAATAGTCATTATCCTTTCCCACTTCGAGACACATCAGGGATTTCTGATCTCTTTAGTGTGTCACTTTTAGTTTTGGCTGTTAAAACATACCTCAACACAAAGGTATGTTTTCAAGTGTTCAGTACTTGTTTCCTGCAAAAGGGAGAAATATCCCTGCCCTGCCCACGAATGTTCCTTGTTTGGTGAGAACTCTGAGTCCTTGCTTCTCATTCCCCTTTTCATTTACATATCAAAGCAGAAAAGATGTCATCCACTACGTCAGTCACTTTTTGGAAGTCGTTGTTGTTCTGTAGCCTTACTTCTAGATTCATTAAACAAGGATCCATGGATTCCAATAATGTACTTTTTCTTAAAAATTTCATTTTAAGGGTGAAATGATCAACAACATAGAGAAGAGTGTGATGAATGCGACGGATTATGTGGAACATGCAAAAGAAGAGACAAAAAAGGCAGTTAAATATCAAAGTAAAGCACGAAGGGTATGTTGTCTTTCTGTAATTGTTCTGGTCAGTATTTTAACTTAGCACAGGATGAAGTGACTTTCAGTTTTAGTTGAATTTTTTGCTGTATTCATTCCTTCAAGGTAGAATTAATATATGCATTTTACTTGTTTGCTGTTGCAGTATTTAAAATTAGATTAGAAAATGTTGCTATAAACCAATATATTGCAGAATAAGATTTACCGAAGGATTTTACAAACAAACACCCCACTGCCCCAAACTGGAAGAAATCAGAACATTTCCAATGTGAATTACTTTGTCATAGCTAATACTAAAAATTTATATTACCAGTAGAGGACAGAAGCTTCTTGTAGTATGAAAACAAATAAGCAGGTCATGCACAGCTAACAGCATGTTTATAAATTTCCACTCAAGAAGTTGTCATTACATAGTGTAAAAATCCCTAAAGAAGAATTAATATTTATTAATATATCTTTTTTTTTTCCTTATCAACTACCATGATACCTTAAATTATTCAGATTCTAAAAAAGCTTAAAAGTTTTTGAATCTTTTTATCATTGGTAAACTTACCTGGATTTATAGGTATAAAATCTCCATGTTAGCAGGAAAAATAAGTGGTTGTGCTGAAGGAGGCTTTTTTAGAATTCTGTCTGTAATTATTCATTTTACAGATGAATTAGGAGGATCTTCCCTCTGTGACATTATACCCAACACTGAATTTGTGGAGGACTTCAGTTCAGAGTAACGTTCAGGAGTTTTCCATGGCACTTGTTTTACATTTTGGTATCTTTCTTCCCATCAGACACCAAATAATATATTCTGAAATCAAACTACTAAATAGTTTACTTTTACATGATAATTTCCCATTTTGAGAAGCTGTGCAATTTTGTGAGGTTTTTTATGGTGAGCTGGATTTGAGGGAATAATGCATCTTTCTATAGACAGATATCTATGTAGATGGAACACACCTGTTACATTTACAAAAGATTGTTTTAAGAAATGTCCAGAAGTGTCCACTTAATATGTTTGTAAATGGTCGTTGTATCTTTGATAATTGTATGGCCATTAATCACACTAGTTTACATGTAAACAGTGTTTAAAAATGTTTGTTCTGAGGCATGCAAGAGTATATCGATAAATTGCTCTCAATTTGAAAATGCAGCAGGCTTAATAAAACTGCTTGTGAATCTAAAAACTATTTAAAAGAATTGAAAATAAATGCATGTCATAATGTGCTTAATATTAATAATACCTTGTTTTTTGACAGAAAATGTGGATAATTATCATTGTGTCAGTGGTGTTGGTTGCCATAGTTGCTCTAATTATTGGTTTGTCTGTTGGTATTCGGTGATGGTTGGATAACCTCAGCATGCATGACTTCCTGCCACTGTGGCAGTAAGTAACTAATCAACTAATTTTGCTCTTGTTTTTCTCTGTAATGTTCTACTAATCCTGTAATATATCTGTACAGTTATTGCTGGGGGAGGGGGGTGGAAGGATGGAGGTAGATTGCTGGATCTTTTCTCTGTGCACTGTTACAGCTCCATGCATGTGGATATTGCAAACTGACATCTAGTGGTAACCTGCTCAATGCACAGAATGCAGCCACTGCCTAACTCATAAACAGGAGCAAATGAGAACAAAAAAACCAAATTACTGTCTCCCATCCTTTGAATTTATTATTTTTTATACCAAAAGTTCACACTGGCAAACAATCTGCACTAAGATATGGAATGCTAGTTAGACTTGGAGCTTCGTCAAATGGGGTTTGCTATAGTTTTAAGCAGAGCCTTTAAAACAATCAGTGTCTGCAACCATGAAGTTGGCTATTATGCCTTACATCCTAAAATTTCTTACTTTGAAGCTGTGTATTAATATCAGGCTAAATGAAACAGTGGGAAACAGCAATGTGCTTGTAAAAGAAAGCCTGCAGATATTCAGTGAAATCCTGGGACAAGAATGAGATATTTTTTTTTTTTTCAGTCTTCAGGTATTTGCTGTACTAATCTACCATTTTTTGTCAAGATAACACCTAGCCAGGCTAAGTAGAAACTAACAATTAACACTTTGGAGTCCAGTAGAAATCCAGCTTTTTACATGTGGTATCTTCAAGCTTTATATGAAGTTCTCCAGGGGATGTCAGTTCAGACAGCTTGGCAGAGTTCAGATTTCTGTACTAACACTTTTAATATCAAAGATAGAGTTTTCGTGTTACAGATTCTTCTCAGCTCTGGTTTATGGGCAGAGAATAGAATTTACTGTGTCATTGCTGGCCTAATGTCAGGTTTTGATGCATTTACACAGAATCATCTCTTTATTTTTTCCCCTTTGAGCTTTTACCTACACAATGGTTTTACTGACATTGAATTGAACTCCACTAAGTGTGCAATTGTAAAGGTTTGGGCAGGCTGCAAATGTTTATCCAAGGAGGGTGGCAGTAAGCAGTTTCTGTACTTAGGCTTGACCTACATCTGTTTCTATACGTCATGATATTTACAGAAGTTGGGAATGAGTAATAAAAAATATTCCATGAAAGAAGATACAGAAATGTGACAGAGATGGCTCTGTCTTGTGACTGTGGTTGCATGTATGTTAGAAAAGGCAGACTAGCAGGAAATCATAGCAGTGATTACTCTCTAGAAAGAAAATTCAGACACTCAGGTTGCGTATCAGTATTACTAATTTTCTGTGGCTCTGCGTGGATTTAAACAGTTCTGTCTGACAAAGTATTTCAATCTCAACTCTTCTCTCTTTCTCTTGCAGAAATTGATGTTCATCATTATATGTGTAACTGTATTGCTTTTGATACTTGGAATTATTCTTGCAACAACTCTGTCATAGCAAGCACATTCCAAGAACCTTCAGAAACTCCAAAATACGTCTTTAGTGAAACCAAACCTTTTTCTTAAATGATGCCTTACACTGTTCCATGATGATGACCTATCACTAATGGTTAAAAATGAAAGCAAAATCACTCTTAATGTTTACTCATAAATGAAGATCAGAATGTATTAGGATGTGTATGGATTTTCACCATAAACTGGGTTTGTAAGACTGAGACTTGCTCTTAATTGTTTTAAACTGAAGTAACTTAGGAGTTTTTTCATATCTCAGTGTTATAGTTTAAATAGGAAGTTGAGATACGATTGAGTTTTTGACTGCTTTGGTTTTTTTTCCTATTGCTAACATAATTCTAATCATGAATTTAGTATGTTGCCAGTGCTGCCTTTGTTAGTACTCTTACGAACATTTTTATGAGATGTAGCGTTGTCCTTAAGTCTAATAATTATTTAGCCACCTTAAGCTGTGTAAGCTTTATGCTGAAACATTTTTTTCCCAACAAGTGCTAAAATATTTTATCCTGAAAAAACTACTTATTTAACTGTCTGCTTAGTGCATTACACTTGAGAAGGAAAAAAAAACTCGCCAGTTTTTAATTTTTTTCCTTCAAGGTTAATTGCTTTAAATATTTCCTTCATATTTAATAAACAGTTAGTTGCAACATTTCTGGTAAAAGAATACAGCAGTGAAGCACACTGAATTTGCACTTGAGCAAAGGAAACTGATGGGTCAGTTTAGCCTTACTGTTCATATGAATATGACAAAAATTACCTTATAAAGCCAAATCAAGTTTTCTTGTTTCAAGCCTTGCTAATGTTGATGACTGAACATAGCACAGGAGGATGAACTCTCAGAAAAGTCTGCAACATAACACAAACTAAGACACTGACTTGTTATGAAATGTGTGTGTATATAACATATATGAAGTGTTTTAGTGTATACCTTCTTGTTGTAATCCTAGCTTGCATGACTTGAAAGCTTGAAATACTTCAAGTGTACCCAAATAACTGCATTTAACGTTACAGGTTATTTTTGTATTTTTGTGTGTAAAATATTTGTAACTTGTGTTTCTGACTCCTCATTGTTAAGCATATCCATGTAGATATGTAGATCTAATGCTCTTACAGTGTAAATATAGGAAAAGATAATGTGTGCCTTTCTAAACACAGTCTAAAACTACACTCATTAATGTTTTCAAATATTCACCTCTAATCTTAATTGCAGTAACTTGCTCCTGCAAGGTTAGAATCGTTAAACTTACATTTTGTGGAAAGTGTCTGAGATCAAAGTTACTCTGTAAACTAGAATTCAGTTTGACGTAATGAAATTCAGCAAAGTTTACAATTTACGTTGTATGTATGAATATTCCTGCTTTGCTGTCCAAATATACTGTGAATGTGCTGGAGTTATTCAGATGTCAAATGTTTAGAAAAGAAAAAAAAAAAATTATTACTGGTCGTTTTGCAAGTCAACCATAAAGAAGTCGCTGAAAAATTTGGCTTCATTAATGAACAAATTCCTTTTACCTCTTAAGTCCAGAACACTCACTGATGTTTGTGAGGAAGTTTACATGCAAAGTAAGGAAAGATTGGTTGCCTTAGTACTTGTTCTAGGTAAATATTTTTTTTATTCTATAGTTTTCTAGATTTTTATCAGTAAATATTATTTATACAGATACACAAATTAGATGGGGGGAAATCAGTCCTGTTATATTGTATTTTTTTCTGTATAATGCAGTAATTTGCCCATCAAGACCGGAAATTTGAATAGGCTCTTCATTGTACAGCTGCCTCAATGAGTTTGTTTTAAAACAAAACACAACTTGTTTTTCACATGAAAATGTGAAATCTTATTGGAGGGGAATAAATTTCTAACCTATGCACTAATAAATTCATCTAAGCCAGTGTCTTGTGTCTATTTTTATATTAAGGATTTTATTGTAAATATTCCCACTAAGTGTTTGAATAAGACTGGTATGTTTTTACAATGACATCTGCCAAACAAGGGATTGCCTGCTCTCCGAGTAAAGGTAGTTTATTCCCTGAACTTTTTTACCAGAAAAGGTGTAGAGATGGTCAAAGTAGGCATAGAGATAATTATGAAGAAAATAGTAAGATTTATTACTTTAAACTATGCCCAAGGTGGGGCTTTTTCAGAGAAATGTTGAGGTAAGAATGCCCAAGGTTTCCTTTGAGTCAGTGCTCTCTTCATAAAAAAGTTGTAACTTTTGTAACAGTCCAAAGCACTCAGAAAATGCGAAGTTAATGACTTTTACATTTTTACCTGTCAGTAAAAGCACAGGGGAAATGTTAAGAGAATCAGCTAAAGCTGTTTTAGATACTTTTCTGTCTTAATTCTACCTCTGCTCTGTAGTGTAAAGCAGAACAGTTTTAGGTAAAGGAAGATTTGTTTATCAAAACATTACTTGAGTTTTGATGAATAAATTTAGAAGATAAATTTAAAAGACAAAGGGAAGTGAGGGGACTGCTGCCTATGAGGAAGGATGCTTTTCTGTATAACAGTTACTTTTAAAAGATTTTTATTTTCTTTAAAAAAGTGGGTTTGAGAGAGCAGTTTGAATGTGGGGTTTGGTTTGGGCTGTTTTTTTTTTTTTTTTTGTGGGGATGAATGGGGGTTTAAAGACTTAAGTTACCCAATGTTAAATTTGATTTGATGTGTTCACGTGGCTTGTATGCCACCTCTGAAAATAGCCATGGCACTGTCCCTGTGCTGCAGCCTCTGCACCTGTGGGTTGGCTCAGGGAGGGCTGTCACGGCCAGCCTTGGCTGTGCAGGGCTGTGGTGCCACCACAGCCACCTCTGACACACGTGAGGTCCCCCTGCCAGCACAGAGCACTTACAGGGAGCATTTAGGAATAAAAAGAGCATTTCATAAAGCACCTGAAACGAGTGACGGAGAAAAGTACTTCTGGAATAAAGAGTTTTACAAAGGGAAATACATAGAAATGGTAAGTAATGACAAAATCATTGTGTTTCTGTATTGGAAGGAATGGTGGCTGCTGTTTGCATTTCAGTCCATTTTACTGCAAATAGGGGAAAGAAGGATTTTGATGTTCCAGAGTAAATAGTTATGATACAAATAGCTAACAGTATGTTGCAGACTGTAAGTAGGAAGAAAACAAGGATTCTTTTGCATACAAAATCATTTCCTATATCCATACTTTTACCATGACACTGGTGGCTGGGTCAGCCTGTGCCGGGTGCTGTCAATTGAAAAGAAATGCAGCTGGGCAACATTAAACTGAATTTAATGCAATGCTGTTAGGAGAGTGTAACTGGGCAGAGGTGCTGTTCATGTAACTACATCACAGAATGAAACACATCTGATTTTGATTACCTGAATCTTTCAGATATGAGCATGTGTGTTTATTAAAACAACAAAACACACTTTCTGTGTCAAGGTGGTTCAGATAGTAGAACAGTATCTCTTCATCTTCTATGGATTAATGGAATTGTTTTTCTATAGGAAGTCCATAAAACAAATAACATTTGCTAGTCTAAAACTTCTTAAGAAGAGAATCTAGCCTTGAACTTTTTCCTTAATTTCTGTTAATTGAAAGGTATCTTCCTAGGCAGTAAAGCTTCACAAACTTTTTATTCGAAAGAGTTATTTTGAGGTTATTTTAGCCAGAGGAAGGAAAATTACCTGCACAATACTGTAAAATCTGTGAGTTACTCTGCCCCAGCTATGATTTTTTTTTTCAGAGCTATCTGGCAGTGTTGGATTGCTTGGTTCTGATCCAGGGCATGGTTCAGTAGTGGATGTCCAAATCAGTGAAGGTAGCTTTAAAATCCCAGGTTTCAAAGTTCTTTACAGGAATTCACATCACTATTGTGGCAAACTTTGCTTGCACTTTATAGCTGTGGAAAATGATTCAGGGAAAAAAGTTCAACTGAAAGAACTAGTACTGGCAGTTCAATTTTCTGTATAGTTTGTTCTTTCACTATTAAAAACTTTGGAGCATGTATACTATGTATACTAACTTTGCAGTCAGGAGTTACACCCACTGCTGTAAAAGAGGTCTAAATTTGGTTCCTCATTAAAAGTGACAAGAATTCCCACCGAAGAAGAGAAACTGCTGTTGCAGCTTTGCACTCCAGAAGCTGAAGTACCTTGGGAGTGAGATGTCCTGTCCTGTGGGAGCACAAGGATGCAGGAGGAAGATTTTTCTCATTAGTTGTAATCCTCCATCAGGGATTGCATTCAAAAGTTACCAACTCCTTTGCTATTAGTCCTATTCATTGGGAGGTCTGGAATAATGTTATTTTAATCATAGTTCATCTTCTGAACAATTTTATGCGATTGGTTTCATCATCTTAATCAGCATTTCTCCCTGCAGAGGCTTACATGAGGGTTTTCCAGTAGTATTTCTCACACACCTCCAGGAATTTGGCCACAATGTAGGTGGTGTCCATTGGCCAGAATATCCACTGACTTGGCAGGTTGACTTATGTTCTGTCCCTGCTCCAGAACAGCAAGGCTGCTGGTCAGGAGAGGTGCTGGCCTTTAAAAGCATGGCTAAACACTCTTTTTAATTTATTGCTAAGTTTTATATTGAGAAAGTGGAAAGCAAAGCCTTTGAATGCTGGCAATGGGTATACAAACTCATTTCATTTAGAGCTCCCTCTCAACCATGTATATTTAATGCTGGAAATTTCAGCAGGGTGGAAAGGCTCTCAAAAAACACAATTAATTCCAATTTTATTCTTGCAGGCCATTCCCTGGGAGTTCTGAGTTAAGCACAGCTACCAATCTGGACCCGAGTCTAGGGAAAGATCTGATACCTGAAGCGTATTTAGTGAAAGCAATTAAGCTTCAGTCCCCTCTGCAAAATCAACTTAAAGCTTGAGAGAACATCTCATTCCCAACAGCTGCTGAGACAGAAGCAGCTCTCTTGCCTCATTGCTCTGACTTAGCTGAGAGCTCTATCTTAAAGAGGAAACTTTGGGGGAGTAGTTTGGAGAATGGTGCTCTTGGAACTGTTGGGTACTTTAGCAGGCCTGCCTCGGTCAGTGCCATTATGGTATTTTCTAACAATTTGGTCTAAAGCATCACAGGGAGAGGCACAGGTACCTCACTGAAACATCCCCATGCAGCCATGAGTGGGAAGGGTCTGCTGGCAGGACTTACTGACCTGCATCCACGAGAAGAATTGGAAGTTTTGAGTGAGATGAGTTTAAACCTAAGGAGAAAAATCTGAATCTTCAACATTTACAACCATTGTAGAACCTTTGACATCTGCTGAAGCAAGACATGACCTTACTACTGAAGTAATTTTACTAAAAAACCCCAAAGCACAATACAAACACAAAACCCACAAAGAGAAGTATTAATTTCCACAAAACATGTCTCAGTTCTCTCTAGCCTCTGTGGTTGCTGCTGATCTCTCTTTTCAAAATGTCAGTAATAACCTTAATTCCCTTTTCAGAGTTTCAAATATTGCTGATTTGTCTGCTGTGCCCATTCTGTCTCAGGGATGGGATGATTGCTGACTTGCTCTGCACACTTACTGTTTGCCTCTTGCTGCTTAATTTATTTAATGGACTTCTGGTAAAGGCCTTTTAAAATACCATGACTGGTAAGGCTCAACCTTCTGCAGTGCTCCAGATTGACTTGGGACCCGACCAGCAAAATATCTGTCACCTTTTTATGCCATTACTTTAATTACTGGAAGTACTGGCAGAATGCTGTTAAAAAAAAAAGACTCATTTTTCCAAAGGCAGGCACTCCCAGCTATTGAGCCATTTAATTGCAGGTCTTGGATTGTCTGCCCACTTCTTATCTTGGTCTTTGGCTTTCATTTTGTTTAGGCTGTGGCTTTTAGAGGCATAGTTTCTTTTGTTATTGACCTGCCTCATGGTATTTGTAGTGAAGAAAAATGGCAAGCATGTGTGTTTAGTTAAGAAGGGCAGACATCCATGAGAGACTAATATTGGTTCTATCCACACTGCTGTGAACCATCTTTAAATAGATAAATATAGCTGCTAGCAAAGGAATCTTAACTGCATCAGAAAGCAATCTGAAGAAATACATACATACATTAAAAAATCTAAACAAACTGCTTTTAACCATCTGAAAATTACAAAAAAAGCATTTCAAAACATCCTGGGTTTCCATCAGTTCATACAACAAGCACACATTACATTTCCAGCTCACATCCTTGCTCTGCTTTTGATTTTCCCTTTTGGCAATTTATTCAGAGTAGAGATAGTGGGTAGAATCTCAGAGGAGAATAAAAGCCAGTGTTTTGAGAACTAATGAAGTAATTATCTAAAGCATTATTTACAATGATTATTTAGAAGATAATGAGACCCTTTAATTATGCTTGTTCTGCATAGCTAGCCGTTCAATAATTCAGGGTATTGCCATACAATCTCCTCTATATTTACTTTGCACATTTTTGTTTAGAAAAATGTCGCATTTTTGTGCTGTCTGTAAAAAAAAAATCTGCACTCCTTTGGGTATCATTTTTCACATGAGAATCACTTCGGTTGGTGTAATAGGGCTTTAGGTTCAGGCTTCTTCAACATGATGTGGAACAAAATAAAGCTTCACCTGTTAAAGGCTGTTACGGCTTTATTCCTATAAAAACACTGCTAAGTATTTACATGCATATGTAACCTAATGTTTCTGTTAGGATTTATCTTACTGGAGGAGAAGCTTGACTTGCAGTTCATTTTCATTTTGGGAGTCATGATGACTATGTTTCAAATATAAGGTTTTTTAGAAGAGCCTTTACTCATTTGCATATGAGAAATTCAGAGCATCGTTAACATTTCAGTAGCTAATAAAAATTTCACCACATCTGTGAACTTGCTGCTAAAACAAACAATTCCACTTAAGCACATAGTTAGCAATGCCTAAATAGTACAAACTCCCTGAGGAGATGCATCTTTTGTCACAGGCCAGATCCTCCTTTGCTGCACAGACTGCAGCGATGCTGCTCCGGGTTGCAATGGCTGAGGATGCAGTTCTTGATGATTAGAAATGAGTAAGAAAAGCCTAAATCTCAGAGAGGGGCTGAAGGCTGGGAGTTTCTGCCCCAGCATGGCTGGCCCTTTATTTAGGATCAAATCTACTGCCATAGGAATCTTTCCACTGACTCCAAGAGACGCTGCAAAGGGCGGCTGATCTCCTACCTACCTTCTGTTCCCTTGAGGCAAATAAACAGCATGTGGAGGAGTATATTTTAATTTTACTGGAGTATATTTAAAATATGTAGCATAGGACCATTCTAGAATGTGGTGGAAGTTAAAAGTTCAAAGTGCTTATTAAGCAGTACAGAATTGGGTTTCACGTGGTTGCTGTGAAAAAAAAAAATCTGAAAAAATGCATTTAAATAGTGAGGCAGACTACAATTAATTATGAACAAAGAGACCGTAAAGAGAGATTCTGAAATACCTGTACAAATGAGCTGCTTCGATCTGGTTTCTCTGCTGGGCTTTAGGTCTGCTGAAGGACAGACTTGTACAGCCTCTCATTGATATTCCCAGCAATACTCCTGTTGGCTTCAAAGGTACCTGGTTCAGGCCCTCATGTGAAGTAGGCTTAAACCTGTGATTCCTGAAATGGATAGTTTTTGTATTTTGTGTCAGGAGGCACAATTCTGACTGAAATCTATTAATTCCCATTGAACATCTTCCTTCTGTTACCCACAGAGAGCCCATTTTTTGCCCTTCTGATGTGTGTAGTGCAAGCACAGACTGCGGGGGAATGCCAGTCGGGGTATTCACACCATCATTAAGCAAGCAATACAGGCATTAGCAAACTGGCATCTCCAGCACAAATCCCTTCATTTGTGTCCTGGTGACACCAGCCTTCCAGTCCCAGCTGGACAACCCAGAATACATTAGACAGAAAACTTAGGTGGTGCTCAGTGGGAGCAGTCACGCTCCTCATTGCCTTCTCTCTTCAGCAGAGGCAGGAAGCTTAGGCTGAATTCCTCTTTACAAATGCCGCAAGAATAACTTCTCTTAATGTGGTTTTAGCTGTTACTTAAAATATAAGGGTCATAACTGGACATACATGACTCAGTGGCTTGGTGCCTGACCCATGATTTTATATAAGGGAAGTGATTTGTCTTTTGGAACTCAGTCATTGGTTCCGTATGGAACTGCTGGGCTGTATAGCTTCCCTCCTCCCAGAAAATACACCTTGTTTCTTTCTATTTTTTCAACTTCCCTTATTTTCATGCCTTTCCATGCGATGTTTGGATACGTTTTCATAATAAAAGATCATTGAATTTCAAAATTCAATCGTTTTTGTATGCTTTGCATGTAGCTTGCAGGTATACTTTCCTTTTGATTAGTTTTTGATGGACTTCTAACTAGTCTTATACAAAATGCTGTTGAAGCTAAACGAATTCACTGCAGTGAAAGCCTGATACTGGCTTCTCAGCATATAAATGCACCTCAGCTGCTTGGGAGATGCATATTGTACTCTTTTCACTGGAATGCTTTATTAATTAAGGAGAAACGTGATGCTCTGTCTATACAGAGATTTCTCCTGAAACCTGTTCTTGGCTTTTTCATCTCAAATTGGGTCACTGTGCCCACAGTTCAGAATGAAACAGAAAGGAAGGTGGAAAGCACCATCTCCTTCTGAGGGCAAGACTTGCAGCAACCAGACCATCCCACTGTGGAACTTTCTGAAAGATCAAGTATATGTTTTTCAGTAGAAATTTGCCCTTAATTTCTAAATACAATTAAAGAAACCCCCAGAATATGTTTCCAGGTGTTGACGCACAGCATTTTGTTTCACCTTATGTGAATCTTTGAGATTGTTGTCCTAAGACAACGTTATTTATGTCTGTCCCAATTCTGGATGGGAGGAAAATTACTGCCTTTCTGAAGCACTGCTGAAATGGTAAGATTCACTGTATGACTTTGTCTGTAGTTGCCACACACTGCCTTGCTGCATATTATACCCAGCTGTTATAAATACCAAAGTAAACCACTTCACTGTTCTCATTGGGTGGGGAATCTCTGAGAGCTGACAGGAAGCCACTTCTCTCCAGAAGGAAAAACACGGTGCTGTTGTTTTTAAGGAGTTTGACCCATTGTCTCACAATACTACCAAACTTTGGGGAGGCTCTCTCACTAAAAGCATTGCTTTCTGAGGCCAAAAGCATTTTGGCTGCTCATCTGCAATGAAACTCCTTAGAGGAAAAGGGAAACTTTGAGCCATGCTTATTTCTCTTATGACTAAACATCTTGGTTGTCTTTTGAAAAGTCCTGGGAGGACAAAGGGAAAGGCAATTTCCTGCACAGGCAGAATACCCACCCAGCATCATCAAAGTTAAAGATGCAACACAGGCTGTGAATGTTTTGTAAGGGAAGGAGGAAACAAAGACATATAGAAAGGAAAGAGGAAATATCCCAGTAATATATCTGTTACCTTAAAGCTGTAGCCAGTGAAATGCTGCTGCCTGACTTTATTAAAAGTCAAAAGTCCTATAAGCCAATTTAGCCTCTCTCTGGAGAATTTAAATGCTCTCAAGCTACTTTTCCCTTTATTACAGAAGGCTATCAGTCACATTCTGGATCATGGCTGTTCTGTACTGGACTCCCCCAAGGCAAATCAATCACTTTCAAAAGTGGATAAGCCCTTGACTAAAGAACAAGAGGAAGACAAAGTGGTGAGTAACCATTTCCAATCCAGGGCATGCCAGAATTTGTCTGTTTCATTTTTTGTTTGGCTTTTTTTTTTAGGGGTGGGGTTATAGGCAACTGTTTTAAATAAGCATTTTTTTAAACTCTTACCATACAGAGGAACTATATATAGCCTTGTTAATTAAAAGCTCTATAGTGTAGGGTATACCCCTAGTATGGAAAACAATGAATTAAAGACCCCAAATTCTACTATTCAGATCGCTGAAAAAGTGAAGATGCTTTTTGAAACAGAAAGTATGGACAGTAACCACAATCAGAATGCAGCTACTTGTGAGCTCTAAGGTCACAACATTTACATAGTTCCTATGGCTACAAAGTTGGGGTATTTTGATTATGTAGTGGATGTAATCACAGTGCCAAATCTATCAAAGAAAAGTTTCTCTGGAGCTTGTGAAACTTTCCACAGCAGGTCAGTTTAAGGTGTCCTGGTAAGTCTGAAGTGAGTTGTAGATCCAGTTTTTTGAGAACTCACCTCTTAGTCACATAAAGCCATGGCTGCTCTTTTAATCTGCCCTTATTTCTTGTACTTCGGTTGAGGAAATATGTTCATTCCCACAATAAATAATTTACATTAAGAATTCTGGTTTAGCATGTGCCTTCCTCTCATGGGTTTCCAACAAGGCATCATAATCATGGTTTGTACAAAATGCTTGCCTGGTCTGTCTTCAGCTATGTTGCCCGCATCTGATATCCCCATTTGTGGTGAACTGTTGTTATCGTCCCCTATCCATACACTTTAGGCACTCATTGTTAAAATAATCGTAGCTCCTTTTCATGTTCCCCAAATTAAAAAAAAAGTCTCTGCTTCCTAAGCTGCCTACCAAGTGGCACATTTATTTTTAAATAGATTAATTTGCATATGTAGAAGAGTACATTTAGTCTACTCCTACAGTATAGAGCTATTTCTCACCACGTATTTACCCAGTTCCTCAATAGTTCCTGATGGCAGGACTTAAAAAAATTTCACCCAAAATTAGGTTCAGAACCATTATAAGAATGACAGCAAGTTTCTACCAAGGGCTTTCAGAGCGCTGAGCAGAATATTGTGTGGTCGGCATTTCTGCAATGAAGTTGGATTGTTGACAGCTTATGTATGAATTTAGGAGGCTAATTTTAGGTTACAGTAATCTTGCCCTGCGCCTGTAGACTTGATCCACCCCGGAGGGTCACCCACTCTGTCTGCCAGGACAAGCTGGGGAAAAGCTCTGATGTCCTGCTCAGCCCCAAAGCCTGACAGCTGGGCACACTTGACTTTGGAGCTATTTATAAGACTTTTGTCAGAGTTCCCATTTATACAGTTCCCCCCAGTGTATTTTTGGGTCTGATTTTTCCTTCCAAGATAAGGCAAATAAGCCCATAGGACAAATCAGTCTTAAAAGGAAAACATAAATTCACAGGATGATAAAATTCAGCAAGTGTTGAAACATATGTTTAATTACAGCTGATGCATTTATTTCTTTAATCCCTAAAATAGCAGAAATTGCCATAAACTTCAAATGAGTTTGAAGAAAATAAAGGCAAAATCTCTGCTTCCCTGTAATCCAGCTGGATTCCCATATCCATATACCAGAGTTGGGTTTCTATGATGCATTTGCTTTCTATGTTTTTTCTCATTTTCCTGTTGGTTGCTAAGCTATACCCAAGCATGTGCTAGGCAAGGTGACTCAGAGACTTGTAGGCCAGGATGCTTTTCTTGGGTTTTCCTTGAGCATTCTTTTTATCCCACACAGATATAAATAAGTGCCCTCATTGACTTCCCTATTGTTTTGTACTAGAAAAGTAAATCTGAAATTATTTTAATGGCATTAAAAATACGTTTTCTGTGGTTAAAGGGGAACTCTTTCATTAGCATCTGTTCTAACCTTCAAAGTTCTGCTCTTACATACAGAGTGCCACAACACAGTGTAGTAATGTATAGAAGAAAAATAAAAGCTCAATTGCTGTAAAATAGTTATTATTTACAGGGAAAAAATGAGTATGTGTGTAATGTTTTTATTAAAATGAACTATTTTATTGCTGTTTTAGAGAAATCTGACAGGTTTAGGAGACAGTGAGGTTTCACAGACCTCAACAGTTTGGAACTGAGAGCATGGAGGGCAAGATAAGTCTTGCCATTTCTTTCTCCATGCTTGGGAGTGAGATAGGCTGTAGGAACAGAAAAGGAAAGAGAAGGTGTGAGCAAGGGCAGGAAACAGAAGTCCCTCTGAGCAAACCTTCACTTTTGTTTTTCCTGATGCCAGTCTGTGGCATCAGTGCCAGCTGCTGCTGCTGTGAAGATCACTCCTGTTGGTAATATCTCCCTTCTGCCCTCACCATCCCCACTCACAGTGAGCTGTGACAACTTTATCTACACGTGGGGCCAGCTCAGTTTCCAGCCACAAGCTTATTCAGTTTTATTTCTGTTTTAATCTGGTTTTATTATCCAGGTACAGTGGTGAACTGTCACATCAACCAGGCTTATATAGATGATCATATTCAGGGGCCAGCAATGACAATTTTATTTTTTAAATGTCTAATTCACGTCAAACCTTTCTGAAAGATGATTTCACATGTAGTAAGTTCTTTCCTCCAGCCCGCTGTGCTCTTTCCTCTCCAGTGCGTTTGCATTTGTTGTGTATATTTGTTACCCCTTCAGTTTCAGCGTCTCTTAGATGTGGTGAGTTCCAACCACTGGAATATCACATGAAAACAGGAAAAATTCAGACACTATGGGGGAGAGGACATTGTTTTAATTTTTCAGCAAATATTTCTGGATTCCTCCCAAGCATCCTGGCCTATAGCAGAAATCATCACAGCTAAAGCAGTGACAGATGGTTTGTGTTTGTGGTATGAGCAGTTCTAATGACCACCTTTGGTTCGCAGACAGCACCTTCAGAACAGCTACATGAGAGGTTCCTTTTCCATCCCAAGCACCATTCTGCTTTATTAGAACCTATTCACTTTTTCTTTCTATTTGCTTTGTTGCTTTGTCTCCTACCACCTTCTGTTGGTCAGTAATTAGATCATTTTGAGGTCTGAAAAAGAACAGACTCCAAACTTCCTTTCCCAAAAAGAGCTTCTTGCTTAGTATTGCAAGATTCAACTTTCCTCAAAAATTAAATCCACACCTCAAATGGGACTAAAGACCAAGTCATGCTGGCCAAATAAAGAGAGCCTGACTCACCATCAGCAGAGAAAGGATGAAAATAAGGGTAGTGATGTTTGGAAAAACAGATCTCAGTCACTTTGTTTACCCTCTGGGAGCGGTCTTGGTTATACAAGATTAAATGTTATGTAAAGTAAAAAAAACCAGCTGCTTTGCCAGTGCTTATAGACAGCACACAGAGCAAGGGACAAGGGAAATTTCATAATGGAGTATCCTGTCAAGCACCCATGAGCACAGGAAAGAGGGATCAGCCTTCCTAAAGTCAAGAGAACTGAGCTGCCTTGAACTGAGCAATATGGCATAAGGCCAATTTTCTAACTGCTTCATGATGTTTATTTAGGTTTGTAAGTTCTAGGAGACAAGACTGTCTTACATTGAATATACTGTAAAACTGACATGTGATCTAGCAATACCTTGATATTTTAAAAAGGGATCAATGTTAAAATCTCTATCACACTTAAAATGGTAGCACCTATTTACTCTGCACCCTGTCATTCTGTATCAAGAAACAGCAGAAGGAACAAAGGTCCCTCTTTGTGAACTTCTTTATCCCACTTAATTCCAGGGATGCAGCACAAAGTGCCTGCTTGTGACTGAATAATCTGATGAAGCAGTGCCATTTACTGTTTAACTACATGCCACTTACATCCCTGCTGTTTTATCCATCTTCCAAATAAAACCAATATGAGATTCTTCCTGAGACCAACAAGAAGACAAAATGCCATGCAAGGAACAAATTGTTACTAGCAATATCGCTTATTCTTTGTGTGGCAGTGGGTTCTACTCTCCTGTTTTGTGGCACCAGCCCAGTTCACAGCACAGTGAGCACTGCACAGGGACAGGATGAATAACAGGGCACTGCCACAGACATGCCACATCCTCTGCTGCTGCCTGAATGCCACATCTCATCCATGCCATTAACTCCCTTTGTCTAGACTTTGAAAGTTGTGCTCTACCACGCAAGAACAAATTGATTTAAGACCAGTAGAATCACTGAGACATTTTAGATGTATTCTAAGGTATTTTAATGAGCTACTGATGAATTTCATTCCACAGTCCAAAAAGGACAACAAGAAAGAGAAACAAACATCTGAAGAGTCTCCACGCTGCAGATCTGAGGGCAGAAGCAAACAGAAAAGTAGCTCAATAAATGTTAAGAAGAGCAAGGTGAGTGTTACATGCTCTAAAATCTTCCAGTAGCCTTCCTGCCAATTACTGAAAAGGCAATGATGGCATTGACACAAAACAGAAGTGACGACATATCAGGTGAAAGGACCATCTGCCCCCTGCCCAGCACCTGGAGAGCTGAGATTTATCTCAGGTTTTGCTTCCCTGAGATGTTTGTTTTCTTTTATGGTCCAGCACAAGTGACATAATTCTTTGCAGTTTTAGGAGTTATGTTATGAATGTTAACCAGTTACAGGACTATCCCATTATGACTTTTCTGTTTTTACTCTTCTAATTAATTATTTACTGTTTTAATTGTAAGACACCTAATTTAAAACATTGGTAAATTTGAAGTGATCCCCCAATAAAAAAATGACATGCTGATGTTAAATGTCTTGTATAAATATTCCAGCATATTAGTTTGCACATGAGGCTTCTGTAAGAGGGGGACCAACACTTCTCCTAATAGCAGTCTGAGGCTGACATAATAGAAAGAAGAGGTGGGGATAACCTCAGGATGCCCTTGAGATGGAGACACAGCACCCTGTTTATCTACAGGGAAACTGCTCTTCCAGTGACATTGGGGTGCATCAGTGATAGGGAACTTTATCTGATGTTTCCTCTGATTCATCTTTTCTGTTCACTAATGGATCAGCTCTCCAGAGCTTTCAATGCTTCTCCCTTCAATAGATACAAACATGATAAAAAAAATGCTTTAAAAAAGATCAATAAACACTTAAGTGTTTGGCAACTCTTAGACTTTTTACTGTATCATTTACTCAACAGTTTAATGCTTAATAGAAGAAACTTACCTGTTAAATATTCATGTGCAGATTTAGCAGATATAACACACCCCAGGTTGGTTCTGTTTTTCTGACTCCTTATTCATGACAAAATCAATTGCTCCAGAGCACTGGAACTGCGTTTGCTGGGGAGTGACACCTGATTTACCTGTTTGAGGTCAGTGTCAGGATCAATTTGGGGGGATTCCAGGTTGGGGCAGTAGTTTCTATCACTCAAAATTCGTAGCCTCTTTTGCTTTAAAAATGCAAAGCCAGCCTGAGTTGGCCCAGCTTGCACAGCTGTATCTTGTTAACATCACAGCCCCCCCCCCCCCCGCCCCCCACCAC
>VXBX01009782.1:0-82912 GCA_013400415.1 Scytalopus superciliaris | reverse complement strand
CGCCCCCCACCCCCCCCCCCCCCCCCCCCCCCAGGGCGGGGCTGCGGGGCTGGGCTGGCACGGGAGAGGGAGCACATTGGCCACCTCCGCAAAGGGCTGGCCCCGGTTGGTCAGTTGGCCTTGGGCTAGATTTCAAGCGCACGTGTGCGATGGATATCAGTGCCCAGGTGTTGGGGGGGATCTTTGAGAGGAGCCTGAGGATGGTGCCAGAAGGTCCCACCCCCCGTTGCCTCAGGAAAGGGCATCGCAGAAAGGGCAAAACCTGGCCAGAGCGGGGAGGAAAGTGCGAGAAATGGCCCTGTGAGCACCGAGGTGGAGCTGCAGGTGCCAGGGGGAGTCCCTGCACTGTGGTGGAGGGACTGAGGGGAGCAGACCCACCCACAGCCCACACCACAGGAGACCCGTCCTGGAGGGGGTGGAGCAGTCGGGAACCAAGGTGTGAAGTTGAGCCTGGGAAAGGTGAGGGGAGAAGGTGTTGTTTTAATGTTTTTTTCTCTGTTTCTCACTACCCAAACCTATTTTAATTGGCAGTAAATTAATTTTCTCCGAGGGGAATCTGTTTTCCCTGCGATGGTAAACGGCAAGGGATTTTCATGCCTGACCCTCAGCCCCTGAACTTTGCTATCAACTGAGAGCTGCTGAGTCTCAGAAGGGAGCCTCAGTTTCTCTCTCCACTCTGCCACAGTAAGTTTGGCAGCATACGAGCTGATCCCAACGGAGGCTTTGCAGCATGGTCAAGCACACCTTTGGGAATGCAGCATCCCGGAGGTGCACGCTCAGCAGCAAGAACTCCCTCATTAGTGTGTGATCCGGTGCTCAGGGAGGGACGGAGGCAGGGGAGAAGCAGCAGCACTATGTTGCCATCAAGTGGTAAATAACACTGGTATCTGTATAGTGAACATGGCTGGCTGGAATCCACTGAGTAGGAAAAGAAAAGGGATTGTCAGCTTTTCATTTCTGTGTGTTATCCCTATCTCCTTACTGGTGATTGATCAAGGGTGCTTGTCTCTCACTCACAGTTTTAATGAAAGATCTGAGGAAGAAAATTTTCAAATAATGCACTTATGGTATGATTTTTTGAGAGTTTGAATTATATTCTTTCCCTCAGACAAAGCTTTAGCAAGAATGACATGAAAAATGTATTTTCTTTTTACCAGGCTGTCAACCCTTCAACTTCATTGACATTGTCATCCAATAAAGCTGCTGTCATCACAAAAACAATCACCAGAACACTTCCTCTAAAGCAGAAAATGCACTTTGTCAATGTTAAGGCTCAACATCTGCAAAATATCAACAAGCCATCCAAAACCACAAAAGATCTGGAGATCCAACTGCTGCAAGGGGAGTGTGAAGAACTCAAAAATCAGCTAGGATGCCTGAGGGTAGGTCAAAACCCAGTTCTCTTCTTAGTATCTACCTGTGCTGGTAAACAGTTATATTGAAAATAGTTTATTGATAGATCTGTTAAAACGAAGTAGAAAAAATGTTTTACTGCCCATATTTCATTCAAAGAGACTGCTTATTGATATTAAATATCATATAAACTATCCTGCATAGAGAAGAGTTTGGGTCTGAATTCACAATACTTCTGGGTTAGACTTAAGGATATAAACTTTTACTTTGAAATACTCAGTGGCACTCCTGTACTTTGTAATTGGTATTCTAGCATCAAAATCTTCTCAGCATTGTCTTGTACTAATTTTGTACCCTACCAGCAGCATCTCTGAGCCCTCTGTTACAGCAACATATCATGTAAGAGGAATCACTTTTTCTTCCCAAAGGTTGGAATTGCCCATCTTGTTTTCTTCCTCAATCCAACCTGGACTGATTAATAGCCAGAGAAAGTTCCCTAAGCATTAAGTATTAGGGTGTTTGAGGTGTAGGTTGTTCTGCTGCTGGTGCTATGAAGGGACATCTTGCTTTTTAAGGGACAGAAGACTATTAGAATAAACACAAAAAAAATCATGTGCATAAACACAGATACATTGCTGTAGCAGATGTTCTTGTTTAGTTTGAAATTCAGCTATGACAGATCATGTGTTACTGTCACCATGTATTTGACAAAACAGAAATTGAAAATTTCCTGTGATGCAGGAAGGGCTGATGGGGCAGAAGTCGGGGGACACAGAGGAGTTACTGAAACAGTCTCAGAAGGAGCTGTTGTGGCTTCAGAGACATCTGTCCTTCATGTCCACAGGAGGCCCTGTGTGTGTTTTGGCAGCTGGCAAGGTGAGTTCCTTTTCTATGCTTTCATTCAAAAAGGGGAATTAGAAAGGTGAAGGTTTATCACTCTTCTGGCTTGTTTTACTGAAACAACACACTGCAATATTTTTTTTTCATACTAAGGGTACCAAAAGGAAAATTCATCTCCTAGGAGGTGTTTTAAATAATTGTTTCTTGTAGTTCAGAAAGACTGAAAAGAACATGGAATTCATTATGGGCTGTGAAAGGTTATATAGTTAAAATGGCATTTCATATAGCCCTTATCATCTACAGAAAGGTGTCTTATGTTCTGTCCCTTTTTCTAAAGAAAATTGTCCATCAGAAAGTCAGGTCATTATTTTGGGGTTGTTATTCTGGGGGGATTTCTTGGCCTGGCGTACAGAGCTGTAATTCCCTTTCTTGTCTCAGCAAAACTGATATATATGCATTCCTAGAAGTCAGCAGCCCATCATCAGAACAGAGGCATCCAGCAAAAATTACTGCCAAGCTATGTACTTAATGCTGATATTTGGTCATATAAACTATCAAACTAATAATGTTTATGCTAACAATGTCTTAACATCTTACAGTTCCAGTAGAATGTCTGTTCTCATTTGCTGTGCCATAACAAGTTGCATATGTAAAATTTTTATGATTCAAATTTCTAAACATGTTCTTGGGATAAATAATATGTTTTAAAATCTTCATAGCAGTGAATCTGTACTGATAGTTTAAAAAATTAAGATCTATTTTTCTTTCAGAGTAACTTCATTGAATTTTTATTCATGTAATTTGCCATATTTTTAAAACAAGACTTCCAGAAAGTTGATGATAATTTACATATCTTATACATATATATAAATATACCCACACACCCCCATATTATACAGATATACATGTTTTAAATCTACCCATGAAAAGGAATGAGAAGAGCTGGTTTGGTTCAGTGTAACACATTAATAATGCCATTTTACAGTGATCTGACTGATTTTCAAGTATCAAGATGGCTTAGCAAACTTCTGTTTTGTTTGCGCAAATGCACAAAAAGGAGCAGTTATGTTCATTTAGTCTTCAGCCCAGACAAGACAGATTTCCAAAATGTGTCACCTGGAATCTTCTGGTATCACTTTGTGTCATATGCTGCAGATCTGTAGTTGTTGCTGAGGCACAGTGTGGTAAGTGCTGATACAGGCAGAAGGAACGTCTCAGTTTGCAGCTTGCATGTAGCTCAGCTGAGGGGAAAAGAGCTAACTTGCCAAAATTAAACTTTAAAAAAAAAAAAAAAAAAAAAAAAAGAGGCAACCATTTACGCCACAAACTGGTTAGAAAAGTAAGAGTGCACTTGCCTGATGATCAAAGTCATAATCTAATCTGGAAAGGAACATATGAACCTGAGTAGGAACAGCTTTTCTCTCTGAAAATGCCAGTTTTGTTCCTGTTACAGTCATGAGTAATCTCACGGAAGGTCGTTTGGGGCTGAGATTTGCACAGAAGACTGGTATTGGGTACCTTATTTTTAGATGTTGGACTTTCCATTTGAAAAGCTCTAGTCTTTCTAGAATGTGCCAAGGCAGACCTTCAGGGAAGAAAGCACAGATGGTCTGTAACCCTTTTCCCCATCTTTTTTTGCAGTATCATATAACCAGGGATCAGATCTTTAGCTGTTTCATTCATATAATGAGGGACAGATTTTTCAGCAGCAGTCACTTGCTTTGAAGATCACACTGTGATACTCTGCACCATATTTTCATTCTAGACCTCTGAAGAGAAATGTGTGTCATCCAAGTGGGAATGGTGGTTCTCAGTGCAGCTCAGCTGGAAGCTTTGGGGATAACAGTCTTAGTAAGGGGCTCAAATACATTGATGGCTGGGAACTGGAATATCCAGAAATATAAGCAATGCCATTCTGGAAGGATTCCTTAGCTGTTTAGTAAACATCCTGATTCGTGGTTTGCATTTACCATGAACTAGAAATCCAGATAAGACAAAACTTTAGAAAGATCATCTGACAAATCCCTCTTCCGTATCTCTTAATTCCTTCCAGTGAAGCATCTGATGCTGACAGTTCCTGGAGAGCAGGGTATTCCCCATGCACTTTAACTTCATAAAGAACTACTAGGCTTTAGGGGAAATCTGGCTCCTTTTGTTAAAGCCAAACTTTTCTGAAAATTCTCCTCCTCTTCCTCATTATTCCTGTTAGTAAAACTGTGGGAGGAAGACTGGTACCTGAAAAGGAACTGTAGGAGAGTCATTATTGAGTGGAGAGATGTATTTCTGCAGATACTTGAACAGAATTCCATAAATATAGTGCCTTGAGAGTGCAATATTTCCTTCCCCTGTTAAATACTAAAATGAAAATGCAGAAGTTACACTCAACAAAACTTGAGAGATTTTCTTGATAGTTTAACCTGCATCAGCCTGGCGAGTTCAGCTACGTTATAGTGAATGCACTGCCAAAGTGGTCAGATTCTGTCACTCACGTCATCTCTGCTGAGGAGAGAAAGAAAGGAACCAAAAAGGATGGAAAAAAGATTGAAGCTAGATTTCTAAAAATTTATTTATCTAAAATCTTTCCTCATATCCCCTTCCAGTGTCTCCCTCTAGCTGCTGGGGAGATGATGTTGCACCCGTGAAGTTTTGCGTGAATTCATTGCACGCAGTTTTCTTGAGAAGGAGCAAAAGCAGAATGGTTGGGATGCTCCAGGTAATCTGCCTTAATGCCCTTCTGCATTGGAGTTTCTGAGCCTTCCATTGGGCAGGCCAGGGGAGCGGAAAAAAAAATTGCCGCTCGCATTTACAGTTCATTGGTTCGTGCCAGTAGGCCACAGATGACCTACTGAGGAGATCCTGTGATAGCATTACTTGGAGGTAAAATAAAATCTCCCAACACCCGCCTTCCCCCCTCTCCCCCTCCCTCTCCTCGCTGAAACATCCTCGCTGCGCTCCCACTCGCTGCCCGCCGCCGTGCCGGGTTAATGCGATGGGAACGGGGACTGGCAAATAGGGAAAGCCATCTTGGTGTGCGCCTGTGTGCGAGCGCTGCTGTTTCATAGGCTCCGGCAGCTGCTGCATGGCCGATGATGCTCGCCCGCTCCGAGTGCCCCAGCCTGCCTGCAGACAGCTAATGAATCATTCCTAGCCGAGCGCTGGCGGGGCGAACACGCCGATGCTGCTGCCGCCGCCGCCGTCCTCAGCCCGGCTCTGAGCTCACCCAGCGACTGCGGCTCGCTCCCGGCGATGGTCTCGCTCAGCTTCTCTCGGTTTGAAGGTACGCTGANAGTAACTCTTGTCAGAGGCAGGCAAACTTTATTATTCTGCAGCAATTCGATGATGCCCTTCACTGAATCTTTTCTTCTAGATGCTGCTTAGAATAATAAAATGTGTTAGCTTCGTGCATGAGCACTAGGTAAAGGGATTAAACTCTTGCTAGATTATTCCATCCTCCCTCTGGTTGATGTTTAATCTGATGTCATTTTCCAGTCACTTTTAAGGTTTCCAATAAAATAAATACTATATTGACAGGTTTGATGGGGCTGGTTTCTGCTCTGAATTAGTGTCTGTGGGCAAAGTTAGTGATGATACTGGCTAGCAGCTCTCCCCTGCTCCCCCAGCCCCAAGCATGGTGCATATCCACAGTATGGGTTTGCTTGGCAAATGTATATTGTCATGTCATGGCAAAGTCATCAGTGTGACTGCTCTTCCATAGAGATACTGCTAATGAAATGCTCTGTGCTATTTGTCTGGCATCTGATGCTAAATTAGACCAATTGCAAGTAAATACCTCATCCTTTTTTGGTAGAAGGGAGAAGTCTTCTGCACATAGATATAGATAGATAGATATATGGACACACTATGCATAGCAGTATTTGGGGGTATGTTATGTATAAGAGCATGTATTACAGAATAATAACATTTTATTATAGCATATCCATATAAATACCAGTTAATTAGCATGTACCAGTATACTGTGCTCAGTATTATAGGGGATACTGCAGGTTTTTTTATTAACCTCTTTTCAAAATTGGCTATTGCTCATAGCATTGGGCAGGGGAGGTGTGTCTTTCCCAGAGTGATGTGATGGTCGACATTACAGCTGTACATGCTCTTAGTACAATTTTAACTGAGGAAAATCTAAATGCATGTGAAGGCTTTGGTTTTTCTTTTTAAGCTACTGCTGCCTGTTATTTTAGTGGTAAAACAGTGACTGGGCTTTTTCTGCCCAGTGCAGGTAGTGATGCAGAGTTTATATATAAAATAACTCAGCAGAGTAACTTATTAATGAGTCTTGACAGTGCATCTAGTAAATAAATGGTCTGCTCCTTAAGGGATTGGATATACTTTGAAGAAATACCTAAATTCAAAGCCATTGATTTTAACATTAAGAATTGCACCAAGTATGCTGAGACAGGGAAAGAATACTATGATGCCAACATCAAAATACAAATAAGGACTATTGCTTAGCAAGACAGAAGAGCTACCTTAAGAAAACAGCATGAAATATTAAAACACAGACCAAGCAGTAGAGGGGAAATTATAGCATCCCCATAAATTCAATATGATAAAAAATAGCAGTGCATGAACTGAGAGGAAAGTTACTGTAGTCACTTTGTATTTTGGCTTTTTGATCAGGAGGTGTTACATTTTTATTAGAGGAGGGCTTTCAAGTCTACCCAGCTGACAAATGAGGGAGGTAATTCAGATCAAGTCAGCCAGGACTCACCACTGTAGACATCATTTGAAATACTTGTGTTACTTCTGGTACCTTAAAGGAGGGTGTTGGGGGTCTCTTTTAGTGCCTCTTGGTTAATTATTTTGGATCTGATGGTCCTGGTCAGTGGTTTTGTGCAGACTGTTTCCTTTTAATAGGGAAAGGACCTACTCTAAATGAAAGTAGTGAAGTGGTCATGCTGCCTGCAGACTGGAGAGCAACCCTGATTTTTCTTACATACCCGAATGGGTTTCAGCCTGCTAAAATACAGCATGACTGTATGCTGGAGCCAGTGAGCAGAGGTGCAGTGTTATTACATACAACTCTATGTACTTGTGTGTACCTGGAAGACCTTTTTGAGAAATGCACTGTGTTGAATTTTCTAGAATTATAACCAAATTACAGCCTTAAAACAGCACGTGGCTTTTAGGGGTAGGAAAAGTGAGCTGGAACAAAATATGGGACAGTGCAGTGCCACAGATTTCTGTCTAAAGATGATCTGAATAGCTGATACATGATACTTTAGGGAACTGATGATTACAAGCTCAGAAATCTTAAAACATCTTTCTACAAATGTGGCCGATCTCATACTTACACAAGCTAGATATGTACTTCTGCATATATACAAAATAAGTATCTCTTTGAATGCCAGCTTATTCTATTTTAGATGTATGTTAGATGTGCATACCCAATGTAGTTTAGATAGGTGTGTGATATTGAGCATGAAATGAATGTATAGGCACTACACTGTTCATTCTGGCACTAGCTTATTTTAAAAGTCCGAGTCTTTCTGGATTGCCATCAGACATAAGATGCCTGGGATCACTGCATAATTAGTATCCTCTGGTGGTCGTTTTCCTTCTGTGTGTCAAATGCCCCACCCCATAGCTAAATTAAATATTCAAAATCACACTGACTTTATCTGTAAAAAGTAACTAGTTTGTGATGCATCACTGTCCTGTCCTTTCAATATTTATGTTGAATGAAGCATGGTTTGAAACTCAAGGCTGTTTGCCATTTCACTGAAATTGATGCAGGCCCTCGTCACTGCTACAAAATATGTCACACTAGCTGAAATATCTGTTAGTCACGACTCGTTTCCTGGGACTTATTTTTGGGTTATTATTCAGCAAAAGCTCCTGACTAAAGTGGAATTTTGTGTAAACCCTTTGTTTCCCCCTTTTGTAGCATTAGCTTGTACGTCCAGTGAGCTCTCTGACAGAATGGCAAGCTGAATAGAAAACAATTCCTCATCACCATTTTGGAAATCTTTCCATCACAGTACTAACTAGAATCTATTTAAGATTTTCTGGAAAATGCCCTGTGCCACAGATGATTATCTCTCTTCTAACTGTTGATGGTCCTTCCAAGCTGCCTGTCTACCACAGATGAGAATTGTGATGAAAGTTTGCTGACAGCAGCATTTTCTCATTGCTGTTAGAATTGAAAAATACATACCAATATCGTGATTAAAAATAGAAGTGGAGTGTAGCCATAGTGCTGGAAAAATGCAGCTTCTTCAAAGCAACGTGCCATGAAACCACTTTCTGTTCACTGGTGGGAAAGAGGGCTTTTGTCAGGCTTATTTGCACAGAGGGGGCTCTTGGGAAGTGGCAGTGCTGCCATTGCCCTGGGAGAACAGGGAGAACATCTGGAGCAGCTGATTGACACTGATGTTTGACTGGTCACTGAGGGTTTCTTTGCTAGCTGTAACCATCCTGTTAAAACATGTGGGAGGCATGTTCCTTCTGTAAATTATGATTGTAAAGCCAGCTGTGGTTGGGATTTTGGTGAGGAAATTAAGAGTGTGTTAAAGGCTTGTGGCTCAACACTTTGGCTCGTGCTTGTGACGTGGTGCTTGATAAGGAAATCAGTGTGACTTGCAGCTCTGCCACAGATTCTGTGAATGGCCCTGAGCAAAGCATTTAGTATCTCTTGGGCTCTGTTCTCTTTCTGTAAATAGAAATAATAATGAACCCTTTCCACTACTTTCTATTTATTTTATCTGCTTAGGAAATGAGAATTTCAGACCAAATACTGTTTGCTCCACCAGGATGCTGAATCCCAGCAGAGGCTTCTAGATGCTACTTATAAATCACTTGACAGTCTGCATTGTGTCTTGTTGATCTGTAGAGGAATTTTGCTGAGTGTTGGAAGAATCTGAATTGATTCTGAGCTTTTTGGAATAACCTTTTATTAGCTGAACTTTCTGTTGTGTTCATAGGTATGTTCAGTTTGGAGTGAAGAGCCTTCTTTCCCCGCTGGTGGCAGTGGTTTGGTAGAAACATTTACAGTGCAAATGTCAGGACAGAGGAAATGGGACTATAGTTTGATTAGTTGTTGGGGTTTTTTTTAAATTGTTCTAAGGTTTAATATTTTCTGTTGCAAACTGTAACACTTGATTTCTAAGGCAGCATTACTGTGCCCAATGTATGCTGCTCAGTGAGAGCAGTGGTGTTACCATGAAGAATCAGGAGGAAGGTGGTGCAGATATAACAGTGTGGCACAGTCCCTCTTCTTTGTTCTCATCTGATGATAATTAGAATTGGTCTTCCATTTTTTTCTTTAAAGATCATCCTACAGCAAGCTCTTGAGTGTGATACCTTCCTTAAGGCCTGATGTGAGCACAGTGAGCTGATGGGCAGCCAGCTTATGACCCCTTTCCTTCCATGCTTCACCTCCTCTGGGACTAGACTGATTTATATTCTTTCACTGAGGAGTATAAATCATTTTTACTGACAGTTTCATTAAGTCTTTACACTGGATATGTGGGGGGAAAAAATTACAATCGTACCCCTTCTCACCAAGTTTAAAAGGAAAATAAACCTTTATTAAGGTAGGTTAACTTGTTTAGGGTTTTCTTAGGAAAAATAACTAAATCAGGATTAAATTCCTACAGAATTGGGAATTTATTGTGGAACATCACCATTTCAGCTCCTGCTGAACATTTCTGTCCCTCCTTCTCATACAGTTGAAAAACGCTATTTGTTACTCCTCTATGGAGTATCATGGTGCCTTTTCACCCGTATGGAAAGTGCATCTTCAGTAAGTACATTGTCCAACTCACTTAAAAATATTCTCTGATATTAATCAGCAGGGACTTTTATAGATCTGTGCCAGCTTACACCCAGGGGGATAGCACAGCACAGTATCCCTGGGAGTGTGCTAATAGGCTAAACACTTTACTAAAGACAGATAGAATTGATGGTGTTTAGAATTCAGCTGGATGAAGCTCACAGTTGTCACTAGAACAAGCAATATGTAGTTGAATCTGTCCCCTGTTTACTGAATTTTCCCTCTTCTGTGACATTCACAGTTTTACCTATTTGTTAAATCTTCCTTTCTGTTCTCCCTACTTCCCTGCCCCCAATTCTGAATACAGTTTAGAGCATGAAGAATATTCTCTGTCAGTTCTAGCAGTGTATCCCTTCCTTTCTCTCTTGTTTACCGCTTGCTAATTAAATTTTGTAGGTGGCAGTTTGAAATCTTAGTGGGACGTGTCATGTGACTGCTAATGCTCTGCAGATCTCTATTACATAACCTTTAAGTAGTTTGGGGAAATGTGCTTGTGTCATACTGGGCCTGACATAAGGCTCTGTCTGAAGCCAACAGTCTGATCAGGTATTTTATGTACAGTGACTGTAGAAATCTTGTGGATGGTTTGTTCTGGCACAAGATTTGTGCCCTCGGTTGTCAGGTCAATTGTCTTACTTCCCTGAGATGCTTTGCAGTCGGCTCTGTCTGCCTTTCCTGCAGGGCAGAGGAGGGGAGGGGTTAGATTTAAACACTCTGGCTTGCCAGGTAATGATCAAATGAATATTAAATGCAGGATGGTAGCATCCCTTCTGGTTTCTTGATGGCTTTTCTCCTCTTGGTTTTGAAGTGACCAAAGCACACAACAAAGAGAAAGAACCTCTCAGTCTGTCACCCCACCCCTTCACCTCCTATGGGTCTTAATTGGGCTCTGGTGAATTATGCAAAATGAAAACATGAATCAATACAGAAAGTTTAAGAAAATGCTATGTAGGGGCAATCAATTTTTAATGCTTGGTAATTCATTAGGTTGCTGTTTTGCTAAAGAAGTAGTTTTGTAAGTGACAGCAATGTATCCACTCACAGAATAACAGCTCCTCTCACTTTCTCTGAAGCAGCAGCATCTTTTGGTCCCACTTCACACGCAGTTTCACGTTTTTGTTGTGTAAAACTTATTTGTACACCATCCAATGCAGCTTAAGCACTCCACTGTTGATGGGCCAGCTCTGTGTCCTGAAGAAAATAAGTCTCATTTTGGTTTCCTGGCCAGTGTATGGTTGTTGTAGGCTGGGTTCTCTTTGTGGCTCTGGCATGTGTTCTCCAACAAGTCACAGATCTTTCTGCCTCAGTTTCTTTATCTGCTGGGAAAGCTCAGTGGGAAGAAGCTTTTGTGGCTTTGCAACAAAAATTGCAGTCATAAACTGGGAGGAACTGGATGAAGTTTTGGGTGTTGGTTTGGTTTTCTTTTAAAGGATGTCAGATTTTTCCACTTTATGATTTCTTATTGAAAATTGTGGTTGTGTGAACCTGCATTTTGTTCTAGAGTAGCCTTTAGTCTGCAACAGCACTTTTCACTAAAAGCTCTTTACTTAAGAATTGTGCTTGATAACACTCTGTCCATTTTGCAGTTGAGAAATTTTCAATGTGCTTTAGGTTTATTTGCCCAAGATCATTCAGCAGGGTCAATGGAATTGGGATATGGATGTTGTTTGCAGAGTCCTGTCTAACATTTATCCACTGTATTGCTTCTCTTAATTAAATGCTATATAAGAAAGGAGGAGGGGGAAGTATTGATCTCCTAAAAGCAGACTTTTTTTTTTTGTTTTGTTTCGTTTTAAATTAACTGCCTATGTACTACTCACAGTAATGAATTTGTGTATGTATTAATTTTTTAAAAAATTACTCCTATCATAAATCATTTTGTCTGTTGATGACTGCCTGTTCACTGGACTGTACTGGAACTACAAATGCCTCCCTGCTGGAAAAGGTCTCTGTTGCTTGACAGTCTTAAACCTTCTATACAAATGTATGTACTGTACACTCCCTGTGATTTGGTGGCTTTGGCTTATTTGCAGATTAAGTGGGTAGATTTAACACTGCTGTGTTGTCATGGCTGGATGAATTAGAGTCGGAACAAAGAAATAACTGCAAAGCAGTTTGATGGGGGTTTTTTGTAGGGCAGTTGGGTACAGCTCATGTGCTTTAGAGGAAACCTGTCATTAAGGCAGTTGTTCCTGTTAATAATGTGCATGGATGTGCTCTTCAGGGTGTGGGCCTCTTCCAGCTGATGTTCTGCATGGTCACAGAGTGACAAGGGAGCTGTCACCCTGACAAGCTACATCCTGGATTGTTTCAGGATGCAGTAAGTGGCTAACCCAAAAAAACGAAGGAATGGAACCTCTGAACGACGTACAATGGAATATCTTTTCTTGCACTGTCAGCAATAATCCAATGTCTGTCTCATCTGAACTGCCTGTGCTCTGTGGTCTTTTCTTGAGGGTTCCTACCAGGGAAGAAATGCAAGCAGGGATTTTATAAGCTGTAGAGTAACATCCTGTAAAACACTGATAAGGGAGAGGAGAGTTAGAAAGAAGGGTTGATCCTTCATGTCAATGGTGTATCAAGTCATTGCTCTGATGGCTCAAATGGACTTCAGGTTGTTTCCTGTAGTGGTGGGAAGTCACACCATTTGCTCATATTCCAAAAGGTGAAGTTCCTTACACAGCCAGACTAAAGCAGCCCTGCTCAATGACTTCTTTGTAGATATTGATCCCAGCTCTTAGATCCAAATGAGATTTTTGCCAGCTTTGATATTGATAGTTACTAATTATCATAAACCCTAAACCTTATGCTTAGGTTACAACCTTTCTAACTTTCCTTCTGAAAAAAAAAAATTGTTTAATTTTCACAAGTACTCTTAAAAGGAAATAAAGTATATAGAGTTCCAAGCTGCTGATATTTTCAGGATCTAATGATAGAAGTTTTGTAAATACGTAATTTGTTCTTAATATATGGATTATGGAAATTATCTTAAAATAAGACAGAACAACTTAGAAAACAGAACAAGACAGGAAGACAAGCTGTGTGATGATGGGAGCTCAACAAATCAAATAGTGTATGAGGTCATTGTGCTGCTGACACCTCTGGTGTGACACACTTGTGTCTGTGGGGCTCAGGTGGTTTCATTGATTCTTCGTGTAATATTGCTCTGAGCAGAAAGCCATAAACAATGCTGAAAACATAATATTTGTGTTTGGCAAATAAATAAATCCCCACATTAAACATAACGGTCAGTATTGATGCAACAAGTGTGTGGCATTGAAAGTGACACTGAACAACTGGGCCATTTCCTAATTGTGCTCTGCAGGAAGAGCTGCTGGCCAGGTCCCGAGCAGCAGGTTCATTGAACGAGTCACTGAACACGTCTCAAACAGCTGTCAGTCCAAATATCCAGCTGGACACAGGCAGAGTGATGCAGCATTTGAGGGAGCACAAAGGAGAAGCTCCTTCTCCTTCCTCCTCACCCCACTTTTTAGCCACTTCCAGATGTGTTGTCTTCCCCCTCTCTGCCCATATTGGGATTTGTGTAACTAGTATTTAGTCTGTGAGTTATCAGAACATTTAGTCAGTGTTGTTGATTTTTAATGTCGTTTTACTTAATAGCATCTAAGAGACCATGCTGATACTGGAAATTATGTTTTCTCAGCTCTGACTTTCTGTAACTAAGTAACAGGAAACATTCCCTGGCAGGGCTGAGTTATACACTGAGATGTGTGCACGGACCTGGGCTGTGCATGAGCCGGAGGGATGTTCAGCCCTGTGTGCTCTGGTGTTTTGTTAGTATTTATGATATTTTATTCCAGGCCCTGTAGGAAACTGTAGATTATATTACAGGAATTTACTGTGGGTTTTTTGTGCTTTATTCTTAAACACTGATAGCCTGTTTCTGCATGGGTCTGGGATCTGATCTAGCATGGCCCTTTCTATCCCTTTTCCTTACTGTCCCAAAGAATGACTTTTAGAAAAGACTCTTTGTGTACATTACTGTTTGAATGGGCTTTGTGGATTTTAATTTTTTTTTTATTTTATTTTTAAATGGGAGAAATTATTTAGCCACAATAAGGGGCAAACCAAAATCAGAGATTATTTTTTCAGTTTACTTTCATTCATGAGCTGGAGATAGTGGATTTGGGTAGTGTTTCTGGAGAGGCTGTAATGCCATGGTTAGTTTTTAGCCCTCTCACCTGCAAGAAATTATTTTCTGAAAGAAGTTCTTCTGTACACCAGGAAAGGTGTCTGGAGCAAAGCACTCACTTGTGCTGGTGTTCTCTTAGGACTGGTTTGCCTGCTTTTTAGTTCTCTGTAGAAGTTAGATCAGATACTTTAGGATTTCCTGGGTAACTGAATGAGAAAGGAAGAAGTGGAGAGGCTTAAAAAGAAATTCCACAGTGAGAAGGCGGAGTGGAAAACAAAGGGAGTGAGGTAAATAAGAAACCTTGATCATAAACCTACAGAATTAAAAGGTAGCATCCATTTATTTTCCATATGTAAAAAGGATTCTACTGTTGTCTGTCTAGACTTGCATATTATAATTGCATTGTATACGTGATAGCTTGGTTGATGTAACGCTGAGTTCAGAACTGCTCTTTGTTAAATACTGATGAATGCCAGTATCCTTAATTCCTTTTATTTGGTCGTGTCCTTGTTCTCAGTAAAATATTACAATTTAGCTTTTCATAAGCTTGTTATTTGTGGACTACTGCCCCTTCCAAACTAAAATTTACAAGTAAGCAGAAAGGGACTGTCCTTGACACCAAATCTGCCTTGAGGGTAAAATTTGTTTGTGGTGTGTAATAATTGCTGAAAGAAGAGAATTTTCATAGCAATCATAGCTCTTAGAAAAATATAGATTTAAGGCATGTAGCACTGTTTATTTTCTTTTTATTCTCTGCAACATTCATTAAAAGTATAATTGCTGGCATTAACAGTAAGAATAATGCATGCCCGTGAGCTGCAGTGCTTTTAAATGTCCATGTTTTTCCTATTACCAGAATTCCTTAATTTACTGGAATAACTTCAGGGCTGAAAAGGTTTTCTTTCATAATGGGTAGGTGCAATACATCTGAATTCAGATAGGTGGTAAATCTTTTTTCATGTGCATAAATTCCACTCTTGCAATCCAGTATAAGTGTGCATGGGAAAAAATACATTTGGATTTTTATAGTCCCATCAAACCTACTTTATGGAAGAAGGCCTGTGAAGTCCCACAGAAATGTTTAACTATCACTATCCATCATTATTGCTTTGATAATGGTCTACTGTTACATAAATAATAAAAACATCAAGTAAATACTTCAGGGGAGTTATCACAACAGCCTACTCTGTGTTGCACGTCTCTTAAAATTAACCACAAATATTTGAAAGGGCAGGAGAGAAATGTAAGAAACAAGATGCGCAGGAAACAAGCCAGATTATTTCCATCATGAATAATTGTATAGTGTGAAATACTTAAAGTGCATCTTGAAGCTCTACCTTTTTGTGTCAGCGTAGGATTTATGTTCAGGAAAGATGAATCGGAACAGGCAAAAAGAATGGGCCATATGAATAAACCAGGAATTTGGGGAGCTTATGTTACAAAACATTAAAAGAGCTTATTATTTGTTGTCTAATAGTGACAAAATGACAAGGTAAGTCTGATTTCATCATTAATTCTGACTCTTACAGTTTTTAAAGTTAAGCATATGCTTAGTGCTCCAGTTCAAACAGCAGGAGATTGCCAGAGTGATAGAAGTGATCAGAAATGTTCCGAAGCTGTTCCTTTCCACTGTAACTTTTCTGTAGCATCTGTGTGGCTCAGGTTTAACCCGGCTTTGGTTCTTACCTTGTCTAAGTGCTTCATGGGCTTGTTCACTGTTGAATCCAGTCATTCTCAATGATCCCTTTCTTCCATTTGCTGCACAAATGCTGTTTATGTAAGAAACCCCCTTTTTCTTTTGCAGTCTTTACATGGTGCCTGTGGTAGTTTTCTCAGTGTGGGTGACTGAATATTTTTAAATGCAGAGTTGTTAACTAGGAGATGTGTCTTCTCCAGAAGGCCAAGGTTTCTCCTAATCTCTCACTGCCATAATATTTGGTGTACTGTGAACAGTTCTGCTGTTCATATTAAGTTTTTCCCAGAGGTGTTCTTGGAAAAAGCAGAATCTTATTTAAAATTATTATTGCAGTGGGGCCAAATACATTGGGTTATTATTTGTACTGTTTCAAGAAAACCTGCTCAGGTTTATGCCGACTAAAAGACAATCATGAAGATGGGAAGGGGGAATCATCCAGGGAAATTTAACACCTTAATAACAAACCCAAAGGGGAATGTCTGTTATTAAATTGAAGAGATGAAGAAGTGATTTATAGACCATAACAACTGATAGAACTCACTAACAGCCATGTAAGTATAATTTAAAGCACGGTGTGTCTTCACACCAACCAAATGCAAGGCATGAGCAGTGTCTGCATGAAAGGCTGTGAATAAGGGCTTGGTGCAGCTTTCCACATCCCTTAATCTCCACAATTCCTTTTTAGGGAAGACTTGGAATGAGGGTGGTAGAGGTTGTGCTTTACCTGCTGCCAGAACCTGGGCACCTGGTGCATGCAAAAGAACTCCCATGTGGGTACATACTTGTCAGCTTCCCATGTGTCTGGATTTCCACTTCCTTGGGAAAACTTTGGCATATTCTGAGGATGCTTTCAGGAAAGTGATCACTTGGAGGGGTGGTTGGATGGGTGTTAAAGGGAGTAGCTGTTTTTATTCTTGGATTTGAGTAAGGAAGGCCTTCTTTCAGTCAGCTGATACATGTGAATTCTTTCTAGAAGGGATCTGGGTCTGATTCTGAATCAAAGACTTTGAAGAAACCTCCAGCACAAAATGCTTTTTAAGCTGAATAGCGCACAATGCCCACTTTCTTTGATTCAACTATGAAGAGAAAATTGAAGTTACATCTGTATACTTAGCAGCAACACTTCATTAAACTTAAAACAATAAATAACACATGCCTCAAGCCATTTATACCATGATCTTGTGAAGGGAGAAAAGAGAGCAGGCACACAACTAAGACAAGTGACAGCCCCTTGTGCATCTGCTTCAAGTGATGAGTTATTAACAAAGACACAATTTTTCCCAGTAAAGATACAAAAGAAGGTCACTCTACCAAGTGGCTACATTTATGTTATACTTTCCATGTTAAAGATCATACACTTTTTGCTATTACTTTTTAGAGTTATATCTGTTGCCTGGTCTGATCATCATGGGTTACTGCTGCCCTTTTCATCTTTTCAGTCTCTAGAATTGCAGAGCAGTTGTGCTGGAACCCACCCTGAAGATCAGGTTGCAAATGATTGAACACACAGAAAACAGGCTTATTTGTTTTCTTAGTCATGAGGTTGTTTCTTTTCCACAACCTGCATGTTTGTCTCTGGGCAATTTTGTTTGATACTGGTAGTGTTTAAATGATTCCTCCTCAGTGATGTGAAGGAAGGTTTGGATGCACAGAGTCCCTGGCTTTTAATGTCCCCTGGCTCTGTGTATGTAAGTGTGTTTCGAATGGAATAGCAGGAGTTTGCCTGTTATAAGCACAGGATTAATGGGTAAGAAGTGTTAAAGGCATTACTCCATAGATACATTATTTTATGTTTTGTGGATTCATATGATGCACTTTGTCTTTCATCTCAGGATTTCAAAGTACTTACAGACATTAATTAACAAAGTCTTACTGCACATCTCTTTGGTAAGAACGGTTATTATCCCCAGTTTGTTCAGAAGGGCACGTGATTTCACCAAGTTTCTTTAATGAGTCAGTGACAGAGCTGAGAATCAAAGCTGGATGTTCTGCCCACACCGCAGCTCTGCTCCGCGGAGTAAATTTACCAATAAATGTGGAGGTTTCTGTGCAATGCATATGAAACATTTTCAGTCATTTCCTGGTGCAGAAATGAAAAACAAATGAATAACCAAAAATAAATACAGTAGTTGTATACTGGTGAGTGAAGTGATGAAACAACACTGTGTGAAAAAGTCACAAATAATTTTATTGACTGCTTTAACAGGTGGTGTAGCTCCCTACAGGAAGGTCAGGAGTATGTCTGGCTTGCTTGGCAAATACTGCTTTTATCTCCTTTCTGGATAGAGTGGGGGCAGGACTCAGGTTTTAGTTTGCAGAAAAGCAAACTGTGTTTATTCCAGTTGTTGAAAGAAGTGTTCACTCTTGTTGGCTCCGAGTGATTGGTGAAACAACATGGCTTGTAATACCGTGCTTAAAACTCTCCCTTTGTGTTGCTGTTATCCAAATGTGAAGATATTCTTGTTTGTTTGTTGCGTAACAGGATTCACTTGCTCCCCATCCTTATTTGGTAACATACTCATTTGTAAGACTTGGGGTTGTGTGAGACTCAGTCTGATCACTTGGGTTGTGTTGAAGTTGGACTCGACCTGAAGATTTCTGGACTCACTTGCCATGAGCTGAATTAATCTCTGATTATAAACCATTGCTGATAATGACTTCTCTTAGCTTGAATAGCACAGGTGTGTGCTTTTTGACCTTAAAGTCTTCCAACTGTGATTTCTGGGGATGTTATGACTGGAATCTGAATTATGTAGACCTAAGAAGGGTGACGGAGAGGGATGTTAGATCTGCTACCTTAATACCTTAAAAATAAAGAAAAAGAATCTTTCTTTGGGTGAGAGGGAATTCTCCTGGTCCTAAAAACCCTGCTGAGAATCAAAGGATTGCTGGAGGTTTCTAAGAAATGGTTCTTTCTGAGAAAATCAGGCCAGGCTTTGCCTTTTTTGTGTAGAATTTCGAAGAGAAAGTATATTTAAAGACATCCATTCTCTTCCTACATGAACAGTGGCTAGAATTTAGCACGCTGTCTGCATTGGAAGTTTATTAATGTAATCACTCAAGCTGCAGATAGTTGAAATATTGAAGGAATCAGGCTGGCAGCGAGCCTAATCACTGTGCAAAACCAAGCCATACCACAGCAATATTAACCTTTCCCGTCTGGAGCTTTCTGAGTTTCCCTCTAGTGTGCTTATCTAAGCTTGCCAGCAGAATATGCAAGGTAAGGACTTACAGGAGATGTGGTGGTGTGTGTGTGGGGGGGTTTATTTATTTTTAATTGGAATTATGTATTCCCATATTTGCACTAATGGCTTTCCTGCAGAATTAAAATAGAATGTGCCCTAATTTGCTCTGTGGAAGGTAAAGATGGTACCCTGATTCATAGAGTCCTGGAATCAGAGAACTATTTAGGTTGGAAAAGACCTCCAAGATAACAGAGTTCAGCCTTTGACTCATCATCATCCCTGGGGACATCATTCTCTTGCTCCAGGAAGGAAGTGGCAGTGCAAGGTTGGGCAGTAAGTCACTTTGAGGTAGTGTGACCCTCTCTTGAACGTGGCAGAACTCTGCCCAAATAACCTATTGCTGTTCACAGCCTATTTACAGACTTCCCAAACCTGCCACAACTGGAGTGAGACTTTCACAAGCTGACTCAGCCTCGTTCTTTTCTCTCTCCCATGGCTGTTTCTCTGTCATTGGCAGCAGGGTGTGTTTCACTGATGTCATTTGCTACAGGCATCTCTCCAGCCTGACCTGCTTCCTACCTCTTGCATTCAGGAGTGTCTTATGAATGGGACCATGGAGCAGAGGAGGGTCCGTGGGCAAAAAGGCAGCTGGGAACGTGCTGGTTAAGAAAGCCTTTTGCAGAGGAATTGCACAGATGGTACATCAGCCAGCAGCAGCCTTGGACTCTGGCCTTTCCTGTTACATGCTCTGGTTATCTTGCTCTTGTCGCTCTTAGGAGAAGCATTTTCCTCCTGACACATGTGCACAGTCATGACATGGTTGGGGATTCCATATTCCAGTAGAGAAATGGTTTTGTCCTGAACCACTTGAATTCTTATCTACCGAATGAACCATTAACTTGGTGAAGACTCGTTTTCATCCATTTTAGCATATTTAAAGTAATTACTTAAATGCTGCTCCAGCACTTGCACCAGCAGTTAGAAATACATGATTTTTGTGTGTGTGAGAGAGAAAAACAGTAAAAGACTTTTTCTGGAAAAGTTTTTATACCAATTCAAGATGGAATTTAAGTTTGTGGAGCTCAGTCAGTCTAGATTGCTTTAGACAGAAGATTTATATTAACAACTTTTACTGGCAGTGATGAAGAAGTAAGATATCCAGGAGAAACAGAATTTAGTTATGACAAAAAAATACTGCGAGCTTCAAGGAATCTTCAAAGTAACCACATTCCTTAAATGATGGAAAGCAGAAAATTGCAATGAATCTCAATTTCATTAACTGGATCAAAGAGGAAGATAGATGTGACTTGCATATCATCAATTCTATCCTTTTGCTTATACAGGACACAGATGGAGGATGGAGAGAAAGAAAATCCTGTAACCAATCTTCATATAACTTAATAGGAAAGTCAAAGTAAATTGATTCTCACTTCCTGGGCTTAATTCTGGACCTGTGATAATTTAGTTATTTAACTTGCCTTTAGTCAAAGAGCTCCCCTGGAAAAGGGCAAGTGTCAGCAGCTATTATAGGCACAGTTCCATGTGAAATGAAGGTGTCAGCACAGATGTATGTGGGGTTCAGGTGATCTGTTAAATGACTCATAGGAAAAGCAAGTGGGAAGTCAAGGTAAATTTGCTGTAAGTCTAGCCAGAGAAAGGACCGGTTATAGCACCGTCACAGACAGACCGTGATGAATGACTAATGCTCAGGCAGTATGTGAATTTAGTAATAAGTTATAAAAATCAGATGGAGAAAGAAAGCTTTCTGGGTTTAGTATCTGTGTTAGAGTGGATATAAATTACATCTTAGAAGTGCCCATTTCTCCATTCACTGTAAGAGGACCCAGTCAGCTAAATCAAGTCTGAGTGCTTATATACCTCTAATCATAAAATAATCTATGAAGATATATGTTTTCAATCTTGCATAATAAATGGATTAATTTTTAACAATAACTTTAATATCTATAATTAGAATATATTTTAAAATATGTTTTTTAGTAAATGTTGATATATCATTCATAATTTCCATATAGATGGCCCAAAATTCTTAGTATCTGAAGGGACAGTTGTGTTTCTTACATGAAATGGTGACTTGGATCTGAAGGCTCAAGTCCAGTGTGGACATATCCCTCTCTGATTTTATACTGCACAGGCTGAAAATCTCTTGATTAGCCCATTAGTGCATGGCCAGCATGACAGATTATTCACCTGTAGAGCTAAAGCTGTGGACTGCAGTGTTTTTGGAAGGCAGGGGGAAGCCTGCAGTGCTCAGGTGGCTGTGCTGTAGGGCTGGTCTGTTTGCTAATGTTTTTGGCTGCATATGTAGGCACAGATCCAGCGAGGCTTATGTCAAAGGCTTGCATTGGGGGAAAAAAATGCCTCCTCTCTGCAGGTTCAATTTCTGTTTTGGCAGATACATTTAAGCTTGGTCATGACATCATTTATAATTATCAGCAGAGCCCTGATACCGGCTGATCACAGAATTAAAGGCGGCACTGTTGTTTGACATGCGAGGCATTGAAATTACTGCACGTAGGAGAGGAAAATCATGGGCTGCACAATACAGGTTCAAGAAGCTGTTTGTCTAGTGATGGGAGATTCTGCTTTTGCCAAAATGGTGCTATTGCTGTTGCCAAAACAGGGATGTCAAACTCAGCTGGTTTGGCTATTGAAAGATACGAGCTGTTATCAGATGCCTTCTGGCTTTTTGTTTGGGTTTCAGATTTCTTTACAGAAATGGATCTTTAGTTCTTGTCCTGTTGTTTGTGTCAGAGGCAGTCAGACATTACCCTGACTGTCATTTTCTCATAAAAAGCCACCTCAAATCCTTTTTAAAGGATTTGCATTTTATGTTGATAATACTTAGGGCTTAAAGGCCTGATTCTCCTTAGACTTGTGGTAGTATCACTCAGGGATAATGCCAGTAAGGAAGATATTAGTTACATGTGTGAAATGAAAGAAAAATTGGTCTGGCTGATACATAATTCATTTAAATAAAAATCAACAGCCCAATGGAAAATATAGGTATTATATTTGCTAGTGTGAAGTTCCTACAGAATGGTGCAGTAGCTTGTTGATACATGCTGCTAAAAACTGAGGTCTAAATGCTTTGCTGAACAGGAATGTAGCTGTGACAGATTTGTTTGTCATGTGGCCCTTGGAATCCTTTGTACTTTTCGAAAACCTGAATATAAAGTATCTATTAATATATGTGTTGTTTTGAATTTTATTATTGAAATGAATATTCTGGAAGGTTCTGCATTAATGGATATCTGATGTTGATAAAGACTTTTTTTCTTCTTGGTCAGGAGTTTATACAGGTTTGAGTTCCCAGTTAAGGCTGAGTTTCCTTATGGTCTGTGAAAAGAACAGTTATGTGCACGTTTAGCACAGGAGTGATTTCTTATATCAGCTTTTCAGTACGCAAAGGCTGTTCATATTTGCAGAATGAATAAAATGGAGAAATTATCCAGCCTTATGCTAAATAAGCTTTTTCTAATTCGTAAATTAGATAAATTATTTGATACTCCTTCTTCATGAAAGGAATACTCAGTAGTATAGAGATGTTGCTTGCCCCTTTATATTTTATTTTTCTCTGAGTGTTAAAAAAATACATAAAGCAATTACTTAATCTAGATAGCCAGATCTATATTTTTCAGCAGAATCACATTTCTTGCTCTTGACACAGTATTTATTGACATGCTCTATGATACTCTGGTTTTTAAAGTGATTTTTAGATGTAACAAACCAACATGAGTGGTCTGCATCAGAACTTCCTGCCCAGAAGGTACCACAGTAAAATGCCTTTGAATTTATCATAAAACTTTGACAGCAGACTCTCACATTGAATTTAGGATAGATTTCTGCAGCTAGGTGTTTAACTAATTAAATTCAGAGCAATTTGGCACAGTAGCTAAAAATATGGGAACCCTCAAGACTGCAGTGCTTTGGAGAATTGGTGTCAGCTAAAGCAAGAGCCATTATGAAAATTAGTGATTGAGAATTTTTGAAGCTGAAAGGGCAAACCAATGTGATACTGGATGCATAAAGAAGAGTAAAATTAAGGCAACGATATAAGAAGTGGTTAAGAGGCTTTTGCAAATATGAATTTGCTCCGTGGGGCTCTGACCAGTGCTGGATTTTGTGAGGAGTTTCAGTTTGATGGAGGAAGTGTTTGTGTGCTAAGAAGGTTGCAGAGTGTCTGCTTGAAAAAGTGAAGAAAGAACACCAAGCGATGGTGATCTTTGATGGCAAAAAGTGTAGAAAAGCAGTCTGGGAGTTTCATGTAGTTTAATATTTCATAGTGTAATATAATTTTTCTGCAGTTTTTTCCATTGGTTGGGCTGAGCATTCTATTGCTTATCAAGTGTTTTTTCTCTTGTCGACTGTTTGTTTTCATTTTCTCATTCTGGTGATGTAGACTATGGGATGTTTCTGTTCCAGTGCTGTGACTGTGCCTGGATAGCCTCCAGTACTGCCTATTGTTCTTTCTTACTTTGAGTTGTAAGTGACAAGTGAGCTCTAATTTTTACATTTATTTATTAAAACTCTAATCAACAATCTTCCCATTCACAATCAAGATCACCATTCACCCAAAGCAAATCTGTATAATTAGCCTCAAGCTAAACTTAGAATTTTCAGCAGTGTTTCCTATTTCCTGTCATGATGGGAATTGTTCAGTCTGGCTAATAGTGGAGGGATATTTGAACAGAGATATAAGGAATTTTTTTTTGTCTGATGATAAACACATCTTACTCATTTATTCTTGATCCTATGGAAGAGTTGACAATCCCCAGAGTAGTTTTCATTAGCAGCACAAACTAGTGGTGGAGGGAACATTATTAAAGGTCACAACTTTGCAACATCTGGACCAGAAAGCGAGTCTGGTTTTGCATTTTTAAGCTCGAGGTTTTTACATGTCACTAAAGTTTGATTTCAAAAGGGCATCTGTCCCATTCTGTCTCACCCAGAAGAGGGCAGTGGAAATACACCACTCATTTTGTATTACTCATACCAAAAGTGCATGAGGATTTCCTTCAAGATGGTAGACCTTGTGGAAGACTTGTCTAAAATGCAGAGTTCTGAGATGTATTTTGTAACTGAAAGTTTACTATGTCTTCACATGACTATGTTTTGAATGGATGGTCCAGCTGGGGATGCTGAAATGCTAATCTTGCTTCACATAGCCCAGACTAGAAATGGAAATGCTGAATAAAATAATGAGTATACAAATAATAGGGGTTTAAAATTAACAAATGGTACAAGTGGCAATGATGGGTGTGGGAATATAAGGAATATGACACAACATAATTCTGAGAACATAAAATTAGTTCAGTGGGAAGATCCACTTTGTTCAGTCTATGATCAACAGTCTGCTTGGACTGAATTCAGCATGCAAGAGAGATCCTCACATGACCTGTTGTCTTGCAGATTGGTACCCTGGTTGCCTGCAGTCTGAAATGTAGTCAGAAAGTTGGTAGAAAACACTGTGCAACTCCAGCAGGTGTCATCAGTGGAATATTTTGGGATGTTGCCTTGTCTAACCAATGAGCGTGTTTCATTACACACTTCTAAAAAGTTACTTAAGAAGAAGTTGTGGTACTTTCTTTTGAATTTCATTTTCCATTTTTCAGTGATAGCTTGGTTTCCAAACTTCCAATATCATGGACATAATTAGGTAGGGACTGTGCAGATAATCATCTTTTCTGAAAACCGGTGAGTTGAGCAGAACCAACATCAGCCTGGTGCTCGTGAGACTACTTGTTTCTTAAGTTGAAGCTAAATACTCATTCTCTTCAGATGTTTGAGAAGTAATACTGTCAAGCTCACTGTATGTCTTTTTGATAGTTTAATTTATCTTGCAATTACATCCCTTTCAAATATCCAGTTCATTGCAAGATCGTTCTTTAAGCATCTTTATCTCAAAATATGATCTCAGCTCTATAAGCCCTCACTCTGCTGCCTTTTGGTTGGTGTGCTCTGCAGAGCCTCTTTTTGGAGCAATTTTGGGCTGGGGCTTCGTGTAACTGGAAGGGAAGAACTTGCTAAATGACCAAAATGGAAACCTTCTCCATGCTGTGTGTGAAGCATATTTGGGCCTGTGAAAAGGAGAGAGCACAGGTAAAGGATGGCGGAGTGGACCATTCATATTACCCGGGGGTTTGTGTAGAAGGAATTCACTGTGAATTCTCTGAGCTTTCTTGGTTTTGCTGTGGTGCCAAATAGAATAACTTGCTTGAAAAGAATCTTCAGTAAACTGGATATCAAACTAGAGGGACAAGTATAAATTTAGTTTAATTAAAGACACTAAAATCAGGCAGGAAGGGAGATTATCTAGGAAAAACCCTTAATCTGCTGGGAGAGGGCTCTGTTGTTAGCAGCAAGCCCAGTGAATAGATGCAGCAGGGTCTGGAATATTTTTGTTTGCTCTCTCCACTTTGGCAGCTGCTTCTCCCATTTTGTTTTGATTTCATTAAAAATTATTCACAAAAACGAGATGCGGTTCCACCTATTGCTTTTGGTGCTGTCATAATTTGAAACTATTTTTTGACCAGTTTTCAGTGGCTGGTAAGAGTCTGATTTTCTCATCTGTGTCCCATAACAGACCCCAAAAATTATAGGTTTTAGGGTGCCTTCTTATATATTTGGATTCAGAAATTATTGAAATGCCAGGTTAATACTCCTTTCCTTCACCCAAGTTTTCGTTTGGTGGAATATCTCCCACGTCATGAATATTTTCAGTTTCCTGTTTGGTGCATAGAGAGCTCTCTCACAGCTCTCAACCTGCAATTACAGCTCTCCCTTATAAATATTTAAATAGCAGTTCAGTTTTCAGACAGAGTACACCAGTGACAAAGATCAAGCTTTCTGACCTTTTGTTAATTTGCTCAGTGAAATAGGATTCCCTTGGTCTCATTTTTAGTATTTAAGAGAAGAAATTTGCATACAGAGCATGTGTTGGCTTTTCTCATTTTTGTTATTAATTTACTTTTGGTACATTTATTCTAATAGACCGTAAAGAAAAAAGTCACTAGATAATTTTATCAGTTACGCTCGAGAATATGAAAGATAGAATTTAAGGGGGAGAAACATTCAGGCTCTTTATCAAGAAATTACAAGAAAATTTTTTTATCATGATGGAAAAAACATTTCAGCAAACAAAGCAAGTGAAAATGTGTCTGGACCAATAGACAAGTTTGCTATTCCAAAGGTATTTGGTGTTCCAGATTGATTTTCATTGGGCTGTTTGGTGGTTCACAGCCCTTGCTGAGAGATCAATTCCTGCTTAGAACATCAGAAAACCCCGAAGTAGTTCACAAGCCAAGAGTGCAATACCCATGTCTGCTGACTTCAGCCATGGCAAAGGGCAGGTCGTGTGCCTGGCATGGCAGGGATTCTGCCCTAATCAAGGAGGAGTCTGGCGAGAGATTGACAAGTTTTGATAATCAGAGATTTGGAGGGACAGGAGGCAGGTTGGAGGGAAAAAAAAAAAAAAAAAAAGGAACAACTCTGTGTGATGTAAATTAGAAAGAAATGGCAAAACCAGCTGACGATTGGCAGGACATGGCTGTGACATGGCACTAAGGGACTTAAGTTAGCTTTTAATTCTCTTCTTTGAGAGAGAAGAAAAAAATCTGGGTAGGGACAGTTCAAGATAACAAAAGGACAGAGGCTGTTCCTAGTTACTCCAATCTCCTCATTCCCTGAGGGTCACTGAAGACCAGAACCTTTCCCTTATGCCCAGTTAAAAAGTGTCAAATACAGAAAACTTCATCTCCTTGGGAAACAGCCTCTCATAGCCCTGAGTGCTGCCCACCAAGGAAGAAAGATTCTGCAGGTTAATGAGGAGTATTTTAATTTTTCTCTAGAAACAGTACCATTGTTGCAAAAGAATGATTAATATTTTCTACTAAAACATCAAACAGTAAGTAATTATATTCTGTGATTGTTAATTATGATTTAGAAGGTTGATATTTCACAGTTCTGCACTAACACACTTTTCTAGGTCCAACAAGTATTTCTTAAGGTGAGAAGTTTGTATATGTTAGTATGTTTATAAAATGTTTTATAAACACACTGCTAGTATGTTAATAAAACACTTGCATTAGTATGTTTATAAAATGAACGTTTAGCTGCCAATTTCACTGATACTCACTCGAGATAAGGTTTTTTCTTGAAGAGAAGACATATTTGCTACTTACGTGCCTTCAAGAGAAATGCATTTGCAAGTATTACCAGAGGGCTGTTTTTAAAAAAAAATTATACCTGATTTGAGAAGTATGAGCAATGGTTCTTGTTTGAGTCAGAATGCAGTCCTTTTTATTTGAAACAATAATTTGTTAAAAAAGAATACATCTCCTTGTGTAGATGTTGTAGAGGTAGGAGGGTCTTCCAAAATGAGATTAAATTTGGGCTTTTCTGGTCAAAGGATTGAGGTCAGGATTTATGTGCAAGAGCATTTTCAGAGTTCATCTGTAATAGGTTGGAAACGCCAAAAATGTTAAGAATGGCAAATAATTAAAAAAAACCCAAAAAAACAAACCAACAAACAAGCCATTATGTTTTGGAAACTTCACACCTGTTGCAGACAAAGGTATTTACAATACTAAATGAATCTGAACTTCCAGGAATGTTCAGAATCCTATTGAAGAGAAGTTCATGTAAGATACACATGGGGGTCTTTTTAACCTGTTTGGATCAGGCAGGGGCTCAGACATTAACTCCTAAAAATTGGAGTTGCATTTTACTGCAAACTGTGTAAGGGGAAAGTACATCTTCATTAATGAAAGGAACACACACACACACACACATATATATTTATTTATCAGTACTTTAATAATAGTAACAGAAGAAAACCTGCCAATACAAATACATCAGTGAAGCTGTATAGAATATGTTAATAAGTGGGGTGAATGAATCTGAATGACTTCTACATCTTCCCAGTACAAAGGTTAGAAAAGGCAGCTTTCAAAGAACGCAGCATATTAATTTCATGGCTAACATTGCAAAGCACTTTGCTCTGGAAAGAACTACAAACTATTCATGATAATAGTAAAATGTGATGTTGGAAAATCTCAGTTATTGGTTTGTAAGTGAAATTACCTAGTCTGAAAAAATACAGCACCTGCATACCCTAAAAAATGGATGTTTCAAATATCAAATAGAAAATTTGTGAAGCAATACAGGATGGACTCCTTGCACCCATTGGAACAAATCAGTGAAGATTTGTACAAGTATTTGTTTATATAGATCCATCTGTGTCAGTGAGAGACAGAGAGGCTTCTGCAGGAGCAAAGGGAGACTTTATTTGGGAAGTTTACAATTGTGGTTTTTAGAGTCAAACAGCCCCTACTGATTGTTTCTGACTCACATCAGGAGATGTGCAGGCGTAAATTTGAACTTGGAGACATCCTGAAAATAGTTTTGCCAACCCAACTGCTCCTCTCTGATGAGTTCACCATAAGCAGACAAACTTCCCATCAGACAGTACCTGTTCTCCAGTTGACACTCTTGGTAAGTGGAAAACCAGGACCAAACTACAGATTCTTAAAATTGACAGAAAAACGAATCAGTGAAATACAGAAATATAATCACTAATTCATTGGATTTGCAGGAATTGCAAAACCAAAGCTATTTCAGTCATGGTTTTGTAAACACTAACTAAAAATTTGGGGTTCTTTGTATTTGCTATGAGCTTGTGAATATTTAAGAGGAAGGAATGCTTGCAATTCTTGGAGCAGAAGTTGGGGCCAGCCAAATGCTGTGACTGTTCTTGTGCTGGCACTATAGTTGTCTAAGTTGCTCTTTGTTTCTTATTTCACGTGCAGCTATGAATGGACATAGCTATAAAGTTGATTAAGGAAGGGACTTAATTAAGGGTTGTAATTAAACTAGTGGAGGAAATTACAATAGAATTGAAAATTCAAAATGAGCATGTGTGATGTAAAGGCTAATGGTGTTAAGGCAGTAATCTTTATGAAATAATTGATTCTGTAGCCATTAGTCTTTTCTAATGAGATTAAGGACGAGGTGGCAAGATCTTGCTAATTAATTTGTTTTGTGACTTTGAAATATGATGCGCCGGCACAAAACTGAGGGTTGTTTAATACACCAAAAAGCTCTCAAATTGTAGGGAAAATATCATCAGAGTTTCTTTGTATTCTCAGTTGTAATGTGGATTGTGGATAATGCTTACCTTAATACTAGAAATATAAAACCAACACATTGCATGGTATAGCCTTACTGATAGAGACATGTCAGGAGATGGCTCCTCCAGTTGGCATTTGAGGTGTTTAGTGATGACTTTATACCAACCATTACTGGCACCAAACCTGGTGTGTGGACCATTTCTAGAAACATTAGTGTGGTGCCTATCAAAAATGTAATGCCATGTTGTTTTACTGCTTGAGTCCTGTGATTAACAGCAAGTGCCTCCATGCAGGGAGTAATAATTTTGCAAGTGATTGTAAGGTTTTTTTTCCTTTCTCTAACAGTAATTTTCACAATTCCTCAAGACTCGCTTCTTGGCAGTATCACTATTTTAAAAGCTTTTTGGTGTTGCAGAAAGCTTGTTACCTCTTCTCAAATCTCTCCCCTGTTCCTCTATATATAATTTACAGTTAACTCAGCCATATTCCTGTGTCAGTGGCTGGTTTGGATAAGATTTGCTGATAATCCAGAATTGTAATAAATAAATTCTACTTCTTCAGTGGAAAAAGTAAAACATGAAGTAAGATTGCAAAGCACATTAAATGTTTTGGGTTTTTTTTTTTTCTTCTTCTGGCAAGGCTGTATGAAGAGTAGAGGGTGTGTTTGTGTATCATTTGTAAAGGTGGTTGCCTGCAGCCAAATCGCTGCACTGTGACCCTGTCAGATGTTATCAACTATACAAGGTCAGCCATGGGCCAGTGACATGGGAGGAAGCGAAGGAACCATCCCTGGAAGCTTCAGGCAGTTGTGCTAAAACAAAAAGCATTTTATGTTTCATTGGGGTTTGACTTTTGGATCAGATCTAGGAGGAACTGTGGTGGGCTTCTGGAAGGAGTGATGCTGCTGTATCTTAGGTAAGATGCAGCACCCCATTTTTTGTTATACAGTCATAAAGACTACATACGCTTTTGCACATAATGTAATGTTATTTTAATGGTTTCAGTTTTTCTTCTTGGTGAAATATGCAGGCAGATGTAAAATTTCCTAGTTTTAAATTGTTTATAAAAAAGGCTGTATGTGAACTGCTGTGGACAAATACACCTTGTAAGGTTGGTGAGGCATGCACTATTTTTCTGTGCTGTGAGTAGCACGTTGTGTCATAACCCCTGACTGAAACTCTGCCATACTCTGTTGCATTGTCACAGTGCAGGTAAGGAGTTTGTTTGTAGTACTCTTAACCTAAAAAAAAATGAGGCATTTCCACAGTGCTGCTAATCCAAGGTTTGCCTTATTATTACCTACTTAGACTTAATAGAACAGTAATAAATTGTAATAAATTAATTATAGACAGTAAATAAAATGTATTGTCTTGCTTAGCATCTGTATTAAATAAGTCTTTCTCTGCACACGCCCACACAGAGCTGCAGATTTATTGTACATTGTAATACTGCTGGTTATTCTAATACTGACTATTTCTCTGATAGAGGCAGACTTGTTAAAAGCAGAGGCAGGTCAGGCTAATCCTTTCAATTTAAGAGGAAAGTCTGCAATGTGTTTTATGAAGGACTTAATGAAGTAGCTTGCATTACAAGCTCAACATTTAAGAAAGGGTTTAGTAGATTGATAATGTATAATTGTTGATGCTTTGCCTTCCATGTTGAACATTATTCTCCTTTGTGTTAACTTGGCTACTGATTCTTCGGTCACAATTCATTTGTCATCTGCAATTTAGGACTGAAGTCAATTGCTGAATTATTTCTATTGCATAAAGATCATAAAAGATATGACACAGTGATGGCATCTTTCAAATTAATTTCGAAAACTCTGTTACACAGCCCAGTCAAGTCAGGGATATTTAGGTTTGTAGTTACACTTTTTCATTTTAGAAGTTGGTAAAGTATTTATACCTCCTCAATAAGAAAAAGTTTAGTTGTCTTAAAACACACTGAAACAGTAGTCATGCAGATTTTAACATTTGGAGTCCATTGGGATTTACAGTTTAAGGACATTTTAATGAAGGTGTCACTTTATAGATGCTCCTGAGAACATTTGTATTCAGGTTTGTACCTCTACCTTTCACTGACTATCGATACTTTCTATCACTGTAATACGAAATAGCATAATCATTCAAGTTTAAGATATTCCAGTGCAGTTTTTGGGACTCTGCTTTTGCCTCTTAACCCTTTCTAATAGTCAGTCACCCCACCTCAAAATATTATGCCTTCAGAACTGTTCCCCATGATAATGTCTGCTTTCAGTTAATAGCCAATAAATGAACCATGTGAATCCCTTTTAGGTTATGTCATGAATAAGTATAAACAAAAGCTTTGCCCAGGGATGGTGTGAGGAAGGACATGAAACTATTTAAGATTTCTGAAATACTTGCAGGAAGATCAGCTATAAAAGCAACACCAGGCAAGGTTTTTAAATGAATATATTAAAGAACAGGAAATGTTGGAAGGAAAAATCCCTAAGAAGATGTTTGTCAGGAAAGTGTCAGTGGCCTGTCAGCTGAACGCAAGGAGAGAGTCTATTCAGACTTAATTAGAAAAATGTATTTTCATCTCCTCACTCATCTTTTATAACCATCTGTTTTTATGATGTCCCTTCCAATGGTCTTCAGAGGTTCCTTGTTTATTTAGTGGGGATTTCCTGGTGTTTTATCTGTAATATAATGTGCGAGACCGTGCCTAGCACACTTTATTGTGAATTGAAGTGCTGCCTATCCTCAAAAATTGATACTTCCCATGGGCCTAGAGGGAAACTGCAATCATTATTTGTGAAATAATTTGTGTTTTGAACTGCTGTCCAGTGCAAACAGAGCAGTAAACTAGATAACTGCTTATCCAGTCAAGGATCATGTTATAAAGTGCAGGGCTTCATGCCAGTGGGACAGAGAAAGAGCTGGAATGTCTTTTCTCATCTTTCCTATGACAGAGATAAGTCTTGGTTTTAAATTAGAATGAAGATCCCAAAATAACAAAGCCCCAAATTAGAGGATGAAGCTTAAAGTCAGCCATTCCCCAGGTTCAGAACACCCTGTGGGAATGCACACACCCTAGCTGGGTTTTTTATATTTATTTCTTAATTATACTGGAGGTGATGTGAAAATGAATGTGAAAACAAACTTCTTTGCCGTTATGAGCATAATTTGTCAGTATCCTGCTTCTTTGTAAGCCTTCACTGTGCAGTTGGGCTCCAAACTGAGCTGCTCAGCAGGAGCCAGCAGGAATGTTGGTCTGTCACTTGACCCTGTGTTAGGGATTTTCCTAGAAAGACTTTTTCAGCTTTTCAGCAAACTTTCATAAAGCGTGTGCTATAGCAGTGATGTCTGGAAAAGGGTCAGCTCTTCCTGCTGTTTCTGTTTCCTGAAACTCTACTGAGTGAAAACTCTATAAAGAATATTGCCATAAGCTTATGACTCTGACAGGTCATTTCTTATCTGCATTTACAGAATACTGTAGGTATTAGAGCTGGAGATTTGTATATCTCCAGTGAACTGCCTGTTGTTTTTACTCAGAGAGCCCTTTGGCAAGGCTGGAATTTCAGAAGAAGGGCATTAATTCTTTGAAAAACAGCTCTTTGATTGCAAATCCTGTGGATGAACACCAAGCTGCAGCTGTGAACTTCCATTTTTAAAGCCTGTGCCCATAAGGCATCCTACTGCCCATTGACACAATCCTGGCAGCAAAACATTACCATTACAGGTGGGAATATGCTTTGCTTCATTTTTTTTATGTTTTTAAGAAATAATGCTCTCTCTCAAAACCAAACTTTGGTACACTTCTCAAAACATATATTCCCTAGCAAAAGGCTTTGTCATTGTGAAACAGAGTTCTTTAGCAGTCAGCTTGCACCTTAATGAGTCATTCAGATAAACAGGTTCCAGGGAAGATTGAATTACGATCGTATTCAGCTGACACAAAGCAACCACTGGTTCTTCTCAGGAAACTCATGAATAAGTAAAAGATGCTGTGCTTCCAGGCCCAAACCCAACAGAACTGCAAGGGTGCATGCTTTTCTGGGTGATTTCCCATGTCCTACAAGTACAGCCTTGATGTTGCCATCAGAATTAGGTTTGTGCTGATGAAGACCTCAAACATTATGTAAGTAAAGACATTTAAAAATAGATGGAAATGTGGGGGTATGAGTGGAAGTATCTATCATTAACTCTGAACAATCTGTTAGACTATAACCTCTGATATTTAGCTTGTGCCTATAGGATGCAATTCATATGCCTTGCCATTTTGTGTGTGGTGGGACACTATCCAAAGGCATTTTTAGAATTTCATTTTAGGGAAAAATAAGTCTTTGGAGGAACTTATTCATGCTTATCTACTGAGGCCAATAAATATGTCAGCTCTTCTCTGCTGTTACATCATGGTTTTCAGCACAGATTCGGGCTCCAGAGGGTGTCGTGCTCCATGCATGTAATATCAAGAGTGATTTCTCTGAGAAGTTTGCAGTTTAGGTGTTACAAGAGTAATAATACAGCGAAAGAGTGGGGGAGGAAGTTACGTAATCTTGGGGTGTCACCTGGCTGAATAGTATGTAGTTTTCCAAGGTGCCAGAGCAGCTGAGAAGTTTAGGGACAGTTGGATACCTTTGAGAAACGCTCATGGGGAAGTTTTCTTGGGCATAAGGAAGAAGCACAGAGATGCTTCTGTGCAAATGTGGCTATTGAGGGGGTGGAACTCTTGGGTGAACAGAGGTGGGAACTGATACCTTGATGGTTTTTAACAGGATGCAGAGAGGACAAGATGCAAGTGTTGTTTACTGGGTGGAAGGAAGCTTTTGTCGTGTTTCCCTGCTGACTGCACAGTGTGGTGTGTTGGATCCTGAGGACACTGCACTGTGTGGGCTGTGTTTGAGCATTTATGAATTTCTTTCCTACCCCCTCACAGTGGAGCTGAAATGAAGCCATCTCTGCAAAGATGGGGCTCATCAGAATTTAATTTAATTTTAATCAGCAAATCTTACTACTCAGTTTTTTTTTCCTAATTAGTGAAATGCAACCCGATCAAATATTATGAAAAGGTTCCTTAGTGCTTCACAGCTCTGGCTGCAACACAATTTATTTCTAAAACTGCTTTTCCAAGAGCTCTAATGTCTTTGCACTTATTTTGACCTCAATCTTGCAAAAAGAGGGATGTGAAGATAGAGCATATGGTTCAGGGTTGTGAAGAGTTTGTGCAAAAGGGAGGACACAGCGAAAGTTCTCACAGAAATTAACTGCAAAACACCCTCTGTTTTCTCCTGGAGTATCTCTGCGAGGTGCCCGACCCTGGCTGCACACCACATGCCCACCAAAGCTGCTCCATCCCTCCCTTCCTCAGCTGGGCAGGGAGAAAACATAATGAAAGGCTCATGGGTCAAGATAAGGATAAGGACAGATCATTTAGGAAATACTGTTGCAGGCAAAACAGACTCTACTCTCAGGGAAATTAATTTATTACCAATCAAGTCAGAGAAATAGAAACTAAACTTGAAACGCCTTCCCCCAGGCTCAACTTTAATCTGAATTCTCCACCTATGGGGAGTGGGGTCTACATTCAGTCCATCACACGTTGTCTCTGCTGCTCCTTCCTCCTCAGTGGGAGAACTCCTCGCACTCTTCCTCTGCTCCAGCATGGAGTCCCTTACAGAGGAGAGAGTCCTCCATGAACTTCTCCCCAATACTTTATAGTTTTGTATTTAGTTTTAAAAGTGAGAAATACTGAACTATCTGTATTTCTTCTCTTAATCATTATGCCTCTACTTTTGAATACTCAGCCCTTCCAATGTATGTATATGACTAGTACTGCACTGTACAGGTTTTTATTCAAGGGGTGGCTTGTGAATAGGTGTAAAACCCTACTGTCCCATGCACTGCTTGATGTTGTGCACCCTTTGGAACTTTTAAAATTCAACCATGCCGTATTTGCATTCCCTTCTTCCCCTCAATTCATTCTATCACGTGAGTTATAGCCCTGTAAATTAATTGTAGGATGTTTTTGACAGACCTACCTCTGATGCTTTTGCAGCAGATCAGCCACCGTTCACTACTGTCCATGAAGTGGACAATCCCATGGGTATCTTCATATGTAATCATCTTAACAATTTGCTAATCTTCTTCTGAGACTAGGAAGAACAAGTTAATTGCATTTCATGCTAGACTTTACATCAAACTTGGATTCTTTTAAAACTGTCACAGTGCTGATGCTACGTTACAATATCTTTTAAATCCTTTTTTTATTATTTTTATTTTTAAAGAGCTTTTTCGTTAGGTTTTATGTTTCTTGAAGAAGCAGCTTAAAATGCACATGATTTTTACTTGTTGTAGGTGGCATTAAAATTGACCTGTGGTGTAAGGAAGGGAAGTTGATTTTGCCTGTGAGGAGAATTGTTTTATTGGATCTTTTCTTGGGTTATGGAGCTGAGCTATGAACAATTAGGATCTTACCCAAAGATCAGTGGGAGATCTTCCATTGGTTTCAGTTATTACTTTGGATGGTGCCTGCCTTTGTAATTCGTGGTCTCTATTAAGTCATTTTGCAAAGGGTGTTTGATTGTTCGCCAGAACAAAAAATGCTTAGCAGAGAATTAAGTAGTTTTGAACTATCCCAGAATCTTTCAAGGTCTCTCAGTAACATGTGGACTTCAAGTTATACGAAAATTACTGTATTTGAGGTGGTTGTTCCCAAACCTTCTTAGAACAGGAATTTGGGAATGTTGACTTCGCTGACTCCATCCAGAAAGATCTGAAATATCAAATCCAACAATCCCCCTTTAGCCAGGGAGTACTGTGAGATGAAAACTCCAGGATATCTATTGGTGCTTTGTATAGTCTTTGCTGGAAAGTTGCTGTTAATATAAAGAGATATTCTGACAGACTTACAAACTGTAGTGATAAATATTAGGCAGAATTTTTCTGCTTTCTTCTATGTCACTGCATTGCTTAGTGAAAATATTGAAACTGATTTTTTTCATTTGCCCTCTGAAATTTGTTTCCTGCAAGGGACCAACGGCCATACCATTCAAGCCTTATGCTGGACTTCAATCAGTGCCTGCCCTGACAAGAATGTTTATCCAACAAGGCTGGATTTATTAGTTTAGGTTGGTTTCTACTGTATATAATGTATAATTAACCATCACTTTCACACAGCTTTTGAGGGCAAGTGCAATGCAAAAGATGTTAACGAAATGCTGTGTGGTTGGAAGAGCAAGGGCTACTCAGCCAGAACAAATGTGGGTTTAACAAACTGGTCACTTGTTTCCTTTTATTCTGCACAGTTTGGAAATGATCCATCATGTCTGCAGCCTGCAACATCACAGAAAATATTTGATCAGACCCCGTTTATAGAAGAGACACAGATTCCTAAGTCTCATGTCACCACCTTAAATCAAAAGCATCGTCATTGGCAGTTTCTAGTAAGTCCTGTCTTTGTTACAATTTTATGGCAACTGATGAGTTTGAAGACAAGTCTCATTTTGCAATCCATGTTTTTGCTGTTGGTTGGTTGGTTGTGGTTGTTTTGTTTGGATGTGCAGTGATAGAGGGCTGGGAATTTGTGAGGGGTAGTGTTTGGGAGAAGGAGGATTTAACTCCACTGTCTTCAAAGCAATCCATTTTGTACTGATTTCTTAAAATCTTGTAGAATGGCAGTAGTACTTATCTAAAATACATAGGTATTTGTGACATAGTTTAAGCATGAAATGGGAGTTTGATAAACCAAAATATGACATAAGCAATAGTTCCAATGCTTTGTTCTGGATGCATAAATAAAAAGTACAGGATCCTGTGCTTAATGGTTATGATCAGCACATTCCAGTCTGGTTGATGTATACATCCTGGCACCTGGTTGTTGTAAGCATCAGCAGATTTTTTTCCAGTTGGATTTCTATTTGTTTGCACATGTTCTGGTTTCCAGGCACCTTTTGAATTCAGAGACAAGGATTGGCCAGTTCGTTGATCCCCATCTCTTGGTGACTGAGTTATGAGATATAGTTCATATATCACCTTTGATCTTCAAAGCACGTTGCAATCAGTAACTAACAGAATAATTTGAAGAAAATTCATAAAAAAGATACCACTTTTAAACCTTATGTTCTCACAATTCTTCTTTGTACCTCACTGAACTGAAAGTAAAGGCTTAAAGCTTTGATTTGAGAGCCTGAGATTTGAAGCTTGAGGTTCTAAATTTGGTGCTGGATTTATCCATTTGAAGGATGAGTTTGATTGCATCAGAAGTAATTATATTTAATATGACAAGAGAAAAGTGCATAAATGTGATATTTTGAACGGCTGTTAATGCCTTCTTTGCATCTCTGCTTCTGAAAAGAATAATTACATAGCTGTGATGTGAACTGAATGTTAAGGTCTGATGAAAGGCATTTCTGGCAAAAAAAGTGAAGTCAATTTTCTGATGTTGTGTCAAAGTTCCCTCAGCTGGCATTTGAGAAGTGAGGCAGCTGTTTGCAGACCCAAACCCAGGCAAAACTGGGATGTCACTGGAATTAGTGGGAATTTTGCTGTTAGTTTCATTTACACAAATAATTCATGTTTTCAAGAAGTATCAAGTATTGTAAAACAAAAAGCAGTGGTTTGGATTTGGGTCTGTAGAATAGAACAGAGATGTGATCATTTGCAGCAGTTTGTTTCAGTCCAGCGTAGACTGAACCTTTGAGTCTAAGCAGAGTCTATTCTCACAGCTTAGTCTGCCAGTGTTGAACAGGAACACATGAAATCTAAATGGTTGCTGGGCAGTAGCAACCTAATGGATAAAGGGTAAATTCTGGACACCCAAATCAGACTCTGTTTAAAATACTGTTGTTTACATAGTATTGTAGTATGGATAGTGAGAGAGCTTCATACTCTGATTCCAGGATTAACATTTCCTACCAAAATAGTAAATAATGTTTCTTTAATAGTGTACTTGCATTACTTTGGGGCTAAATTTTAACCTGTGGTTGTCTCCTAGTTAATTTTTAATGAATTGCCACAGCTGTATCAATAGCAACAACTTTTAGTCCTTTCCACTGAAGATTAGAAAAAATAGGTGCAATTTTTCCTTCTGATACTCTATTTCAGCAGTGCTTTCACTGCAAGAGGAAAAGCCTGTGTAAGCAAGAGACCAAATTTTTTACCTACAGACCAATGTTCCCTTTGCCTTCTGTCATTACCTCTCCATGTACATAAATATAACAGGCTCCCACCAGTTACCTGGTGGTTACCACGCAACAGCAGCATCTGACACTGCCTGCAGCTGTGGGCACTGACGTGCAGCTCCCTGATTGTGAATTAAAGTGCTCTGAATTTTGAACTGAGGCTGATAAAAAGGACATTACTGTGCTTATAATGCCACTTGCACCGTAGGAGCAACGTGTCAGCAGAGTTTCTATAACAACAGCAGTTTGCTGAGATACAGCCCTTTATCACATCGGCATGACGGAGAAATTGGAGTTGCTTTAGTCTTTTGTGATAAGTGGGTTTCTCTAAAATACACACTGTACTCCATTTAAGCCTTTTTGCCTCTGTGCAAAGCAGGAATCTGTCATGCTTCCCAAATAGTCCCTTGGATTCATTGTTTGCTGAGGTCAGAGCAGAAGATGTTTATGATAACAGGCAAAAACTGTGCTGTAAGAAAAAAAATACGTTTCATTGCATGCTATTCTGAGATGGTTTGTAGTGTCTTAATGATGGCAGAACGATGAGGCTGGATATTAGTTTAATCATAAAAAATATGAATGTTCCTGATTGTAATGATTAATGTTTAGCCCAGACAGCTGGCTCTGCAAAAGGAGCTTTTCAGTGTTACCTGTTTTTCCTGTGCCTTCTACCTGTGTGAGACTTTTAGCAATGAAACCAACAATATCCATGGCCAACCCAGTATCTGGATTTTGAAAAATGCTGAAGTTGATTATAATGTATTTGAATTTTTATCATTTTGTGTCTCTTCTAGGCATTTTTAAGTATATGGCACTGAGTTCCAATGAGCTTTACTATTCCATCATCAGTTTTCTCTCAATGCAATGACTTATGTAGCTTTCCATTTGTAATGGTATTTTCTAGATTAGCTATTGCCTGTGCAAATGTAGAATTCTCTTTAGAATTTATTGATACTGTGCCAGTAGAATAAAAGCCTGGTTTAGCTGCAGGCTGTGAATTAAACTTCCATCAAAAATAGATCTTAATGTGGTTTAAAAAGCACTTTTTCTCATCAGAGTTCAAGCAGGTTGTTACATTCCTAAATTAGTAGAAGCAGTAAAAGCTATTTGAAGGCCCAAACAATGAGATGTGCCCAGAATAAGGCTGGATTAAATTAGTAGCCATGAAAGCAGGCTGACTTTTTTTCTTTCTTCCCTAAACACAACATTCTCCCTCCTACTTTAAACTCCTAAGTTTAAAGCGATTGTTGACTCTCATATGACCTTTATTAAAAGACACTCTTGTCACATATATTGCACTGCTTTTGTTTTTGGTGGACTACTCAGAGCCATAGTGAGGATGGGTCAGGGGGCAGCAGTGGCCCCCCTGGCACATGGTGGTGGGTGTGCCACGAGCTCTGGAGGGATGAGCCAGGCTCGGGTGTTCAGAAGAGCATAGGTGAGCCAGGCCTTGGGCACAGGCAGGGCATTTTGCCTGTGCTGGACGCACTGCTGCCTTCTTATGATTCCGGGAAAACACGCAATGTGTTTTTCAAGGTCTGTTGTGATTTCTCTTGCTAATCTTGCTGTATTATAAAATTCAGATGTAAGGCCTTCTGGTAACCTTTATTGTATATGAGATATTCAAACTGTGCAGATTCTTATATTAAAAACTGGGCTCTTGGGTTTTGTGGCTGCAGCTTTATGAGACATCCCAAAATGACTTCAGTAGAACTGAGCAGTGAATCTGATCTAAACAGACAAGAGCAATGAGACTATTTTATCTCTGTTCCTCTGTAAGGAGCAGAACAAATGAGTCAATTAATATATGAAGGAAGTCAAAGATAGACTCAGGAACCAAATGCAGGTTTTCTCATACCCAGGCAGTGCTTGCAGCACATGGTTTTCCTTTTTGTGTTTTGGACTCTCTCATTTAGGTACATCCGGCCAACCAGTGACATGAACCTTGAAGGGTTCCACTTCCCTTCAAACAATTAATTTCTGCATGTGGGATATGAGTTAGAATTCTGTTTAAGAGACAGTTTATATATATATTTTCCAATATTGATTGTGTGTTTATGGATATAGTCTATGTATTTTTATAAACCTCACCACCCAGTGTTCTGTTGATTGCTCTCTGAAAGGGCACCATCTGCATAAGCCTAGCTGTGTCTATTATCTTTCTCCTAAATGGAATGTCTATTGTCACAGTCCCAGTTTCCCTCTAAATTGCCTCATTAAGTGTAATACTTGTATCAGACAGGAAAGCTGAGGAATCTCAGTTACAGCAAAACAAAAGGTAAGGTGATTTATTACTCTCTTTTTCTGAAAAATAAGATTTATTTTTTAACTTTCCTGTCTTAATTACACTTGCCTCTTATTTAATCATCTTTAAGACAAAATAGTATGTCTGAGGAGGGAATGTGATTTAATTAGCTTTTGTCCTAATGAATCAGATTGCAGAATCTTGTAGTAGCCTCATTTCAAGGCTTCTTGTCCAGTAAACTGGTTGGGGGCACAGTATTAAGAAGATACTGCAAAATATAAGCCTTAAACTTAAATCCCATACAAAAGTCTTTAGGTAGTGGTGTTGCTGCTGAATTCAGAGGTATATTAGGTGATGAGTCTCTGATTTTGCCTTGAGATTTAATTTTTCTAAATATCTGCAACTCTTTTTCCTGGTGTTGCTGTTCATTGTTTTTTTCACGTGGGCCGCATTCTGTTTGCCAGTAGCACCACTGAAGTCAGCAGGACTGGTAATATGAGTAGTGCAAGCAAGAAACAGCCTTATCTGTATGAATAATCAAATTGTTCTCTAACAGCATATAAATGTAGACAATCGTTATTTGGATAAACATTTCTCTCTGTTTCCTGGATAAGTACTCATGGTTAGATCTGTAGCAATAAGGCTGCTCAAAGCCACCAGACTTGCTTTTCACTGGCTAAAAAACACCAGAAGTGTTGGATCAAAAATCCAGTTTATATAAATTCTGTACAAAGTGTACAGCACTTTGTAAAGTCAACACAGCTGGGAGAAAGATATTTTAAAATTAAATCCCTTTCTGAATATGGATATTAGAGCCTATGATGAGCCCATGGCTTGGTGGTGAACATCAGAGATAAACGGCATGCTGGGGTAAAGCATATTGAATGTCAAAAGGATGTACAAAACTGTATTTCTCAGCTGTCCCCTTTTATCAAACATAACCAGAAAAACTGAGATGTGTGAACAGGAATGTATTGGTGTGCGCTGAAGTTCACAAACTCCTGTCTTCAACCTGTGCTTAGCACTCCTGCATGTTTTACATGCACAGATTCTCTATCTGCACCTATGTCTGGGCATCTTAGTAGAGATTCCAAATGCAAAAGATGCTTTACTGACAAATACTGGTTTAAAAATTTTTGATAAGCATAAGATTGAGCTCTTGACTGGAGGAATTTCTGGGGTCTGCCCTGTGCAGGGCCAGGACTTGGACTGTGAGGATCCCTGTGAAGCCCTTCCAGTGCAGGATATCCCATGGTTCTGTGGTTTATATGGTTGTCACTAAGCTCTGTAAATTCCTTCTAATAGTCCCTGTTCTGTGTAAGGAGTTGCTGTTGGGTGTGGAAGGTGCCCATCAGACTCACCATTCTCTGTCACGCTGGGAGAGAGCCAGCCACCCCCTGGACTGTGGGCTGCAGGCTCAGTAATGTTTGACAGCATGTTTTATATAAATTGCCACCCTCTCTCTCCTTGTGGAATATATGCCAATATTGGACCATCATCTGGGGCCTTGGTATGGCTGATTTTATTTTGGTGGATACTGTGTTGCTCTGGCAGAAAATATAGGTGATTTGCTATATTTTCAGGAAAGCTGTAACATAAATACCTTACTTCCCAAATCTAACAATGATGGTGAGATGTCTGGATTTCATTGAAATTTCCTCCAAAGTTTCTGCACTGGTTAATTTTTTCCTTCCTAAAAAAATAGTAGTTGCAGACACATTCAAACCATTAGCTCACAGTTACCTGCGAGGCATGGGTGGAGGAGGGAAATGAGTCGTGCTCACCATAGCAAGGAGATAATGAGCTATATAAATAATTAGCAACACATTTTAAAAATATGCTTATACAGAGCCAAAAGTATCTTGGCTTGAGTTCATGGTCTCAAAGGCGTAGTTGAGAATATTCATTTCAGGAAGGCAAATATAATTTAACCCTTTCTCTGTGTGGTCTTTTAGAATTCATGAATGTGATACATGTTAAGACCACTCATGAAGGTATTTTGAAACTCCATGGTTCCTTCTTTATCAGGAGTTGACATGGTTAGTCCTGTGAAGATTTGCAGATTATTCCTAACAGTTGAAATTCCAGAAGCAAAATGGCATAGATGTCTTCCCCTGGAGAACAAATGAGTGCAAACACTTAAAATATACTCCAACAGCTGCATCATTTCCATTAACAGAAGATAAAATGCAATTCTAGACATAACCAGTATTTCCAGCGAAGACTGGAAGATGCATTTCAATGGGATTTGATCTTTTGCAAAAATCTCTGGCTAAAATTCTTTCTGAAGTTTTATTGAGATAAGAAAACAGCTGTGTAACTGGATATCTATTAAGATGGGGCTGAGACATTATCTCTTTATTAACACATTCCCGGTTCCCTGTGGGCAGGCAGGATTTTTCTTGGATATTTCAGGAAGGTGTCTGAGGCAGTTGTTAGATTCACAGATATCACTGCACAATAAAACTCTCCTGGTTTTGGCCATGTCACCCTGGTGTGTTCATGGAGCCACATGACTAAGCCATATGTCATCTGAAGTATTCTGGCTGAGCTGCTTCGGTTATTTTAAAATCCTGTGGGTTTATTTGGTTTTTTATGTCTATGGTAGCATGTTCTCATGCAATAGTTAACCTATTTGTGTGTCATTCAAAAATGGTCTCTGCTCTTCACATTTCTGGTTTAGTTTTGTAGTTCAGGTGTTAACAAGTGGTTTGAACAACTGTCCAGACTTTCTTTCAGATGTGGCACTATCTGCTATACACTGTATGGCAGATGAGTAAAATTCAAAATCATATTTTCTAATATTCTGATCACATTGCTAATTAAAAAAAACTAATTTTCATAAATAATAGCGACAAAATTGGGAGTTACATGCATCTGTCTTGGCTAGTTTGTCCTTTTCATCCCAACATGCTCAAGAAAGTATCTGTCATTCCTGGTGGGACTCCTGGTAGATGGGAAGCGTTTAAGTGAGACCCAGTAACTTCACCTCAGAGCTTTATTAGATAAAATTCATGTAGGCTTTTAACTGCACACTGAAGATGCGTGTGCTGGCCTGAGAGGGATGTTGCTGCTGGATCAAGTGTGTGCTGCAAAGCAGCTCATGGGCAGCAGCCCAACCCCAGCAAGGCATTGCTTTCCCTGATTACTTTCTCTGCTACTAAAAATAAGAAGCAAGGCCAAGGATATGAGCAGGCAGAGTCAGACTGTGACTTAGAGATGTGATATGTATGTTGGTTTTTGGGTTTGTTTTTTTTTTTTTTAGTTTTTCTCTTGTGGATTTAAAGGGAGATGCACTGGAGGGAAACTGGCTGAGCTACTGCCCTGACTGTGCCTTGTTTTCCTTGTGGATTAACAGGGAACTCCAATCTCCAAGGCCGTCAATCTGGCCCCTTTCATCAGCACTGAACCACTTTAAAAGGAAACCAGTGCATGTGATTATCAAAAGCATTTCCATTTATAACACGCTGTGGCAATTCAGCTCAGACACCAGAAAATAAGAACAGTGTATATTAAAAGGATGTCGAATGTGGAAATTAATGAAATATATAAATCTGGCAATAAAATATGCACATGGCTGTCATTTTATGGAGTTGTGAATACCTATTGACACTTTAAATGATGGTGTTCCCTTTACTTAGCCTGTCTGTGCTGTGTACACATCAGCAAAGACATTAGACACTGGAGTCCAGAGAAACAGTGATTAGCATATTCTAAAGTTTCCTGCACTGACTGCTTAAATACATTTGCATTAATAGAAGGATGAGACTCTTCATGACGTTCTCTGCATGACAAAAGCTAAAAATAATTTTATTAGAACTTTGGCTGCAGCTCTACTAAATTTTAACAGTTTGGGGGAAAGGAAAACACTTTTGAAAGGTTATAATTAATGAGTTATGTGTTGTTGAGTTTTTTTTAAAGTATACCAAAATAACATGAAGAAATTGGGACAAGTATGCTATTTTGTGCCTTGGCATTTTGACGCTTGCAGCCTGGCTTCCCACTTGAGATGGGGGCGGGCTTTGCTGGTGCCTGCTCCCTCTGCAGCTGGTTAGAAAGGAATCCAGGGTGAAAATTCCAACAAGGAAGAAAATTCTGCTCTGAATTCACAAAGCAAAGCATTAAGCCCACCACTATCTGATGCTGAAAGGAAATGCATTGAGGAGTAACTTTGTTTGAGAGAGTGTAAATTGTGCTTAAATAGGTGACAGTTTAAAAATTTACATCAAGGTGCAGAAAAATCTAAGGTTGGAAAACATCTACTTTTCTGTTGTGGTGGGATCAAAAAAATCCCCCATGGAACTCTGGGCATCCAGTGGTGGAGAGAGGAGAAACAAAGCAGTCTGCTGACGTGTAAGTGTAGAAAACAGAGTTAACACACAGTGAAGTTGTGATGTGTGTGGTGAATTTTCAGGCCTGACAGTTCCATTAAGTGCTGGGACGAGAAAAAAAGGATTGTTAGAAGTAGGAAGTGCTGTTTTTAATTCCTTGTTGTAATTGTAAATGGTATCCTAGTGGGCAGCAAGATGATAGCAGCAACTGGAACCCACTGGTGTTGTCACTGCCATCGTTGCTGGGTGCCCTCAGGCCTGCTGTGGTCATTGGCAGTTCCTGGATGAGCACAACCATCCCAGCACATAAATTGTGTTCACAGAAGTAAGGTAAAATGCTGTAAGACGAATTTTTGAATGGTTTTTTTGAGTGACCATTCTGCTTTTCTGATGAAGTAGACACTTATTTGTTAAGATACTGGAGAGTTTAAAAACTATTTTCTCAGCCATTTTTATAGACAAGCCCATGCTGACAGGTCAGAGAATAAATGCCATAGTATTTCATAACATATCCTTGGAATACATGACATGTAGACTTTAATACAGAATGTGCAGCAACCCTCTAAAACTAGAATAAGGAGTTTTCTTTCTTCTGAGGAAGTTTTCACTGTATGAGGAACATGTCACACAGATAAACTAAACAAATTAGTGTTGTAGAATATACAGGAACAATGCATTTGTTAGGAAATGGTGTATCAAGAATCAGTGATCTGTACCGATGTTGAGGAAATGACTATTAGGTGATAACTCAGTGGATGTGAGATTAGAGGACTGAAGATCAGTCTTACAAATCAAACCTAATTAGCTCTTTGCATTAAGGTCCAGCACCTCCAGTAATTTTCTCATAACTTTCTCCGTTTAGAATGGATGTGGTCAAATGCTTAATGAGACTTTTCTGGATGTCTGGCTCCATGTTGCTGTACTCTCCACACGCTCATTAAACGACTTAATGTCAATTTCTGTTTTGTATGCAAACTCAGCTGAGAAATACTTACTACAAGAGGGACTTACTAGGAATGGCAATCTATGATTTACGACTCTGGCTTTTTTTCTTTATGGAGTTGCATTTTTCATCTCTTCAGCTTAGCTCATGTTTTAAAACAATTACATGGTACAAGTGATCACTACTCAAACATCCATCCACAGGATTATGTTTAACATGCAGTTCAACATGTCTGTGCATTTTGGGTTTTTATTGAGGGGGGAGGCTCGTTTGGTGTTTCAGAGTTGGGGTTGTTTTACCTTTGGTGCATGCTTTAGTTCTGACAGCAGCATATCCATTAACTTAAACACTATTGCAGGACTTTGCTATTAGCTATTTTTTTTCTTGATGCAAGCGATTGAGTGATCTTTAGCCTAGTAATTTTTACACTTGTACTAGATCTTCACTTATGCATAAGTTTCATAATTTTTAACCCATGAGTTTCATTTAACCATAAAAAAGGAGTATACTCTTCCACCACATGTGGAGTGTCAGCTTTTGGTGAAGGTATAGGACTCCAGAATGGTTCCGCCTGTACAATTCTGAATGTATCCATGTTCTTTTGCATTCTTAGGAGTTCAGAACCAAAAACTGTTTCCATGTTTTCTTAAATTCAGTATATAAAGTACCTTTACACATAGTGGTGTAGTGATTCTTTAGAGATATTGTGTATTACCCTGTTTTGAGAATAAATGAGGGGGGAAGCTTTAAGGTCTTTTTTTTAAAAGGGGAGAGGAAAAAGAAAATTACAAAAGGAGAATTTAAAAAAGAGCTGTCTTGAGTACTGCAGAAAGAAGCCTTTGGATGTACTGGTAACATTGTGCCAGATGTGATGGAAATACCGATGGATGACAGAATGGGAGACAGAAGAATGATCACAATCTTAGCAGGGAAAAAGTGGTACGATAGGTAAGCTGCTGGGATAGGATGGTGTTCAGAGCACTTCTAGGAGCTCCCCCCAGGATATTTTGACAACCAATGATAACTTAGAGAGGTTTTGGAGTATTTCAGCCCAGCTAAACACCCCATGTGAGAAGCTTATTTATATTTTTTGAAACGCTGGAGCCTCTGAGACCATTAAAATCTGACTTTGAAAGCTCAAGAGAACAGTTTTTATACCCCTGTTTCTAGCATGACTTTTTCTATTTCAGCACTAAGGCTTTTATTATTCTATCAGTTGGCTTCTAGTAGAAAATGTGGATTGATTTTATTTTTAAATTTCAAAATTTTAGCAAACAAAAGGCTCAGTTTATAACTAATTTTATCCCAACTGTGATTTCAAAGTCCTAATCTCTATTTCCATCTTCAGCTGTGCTCCTGTAGAAAGAACTCTATAATCATACTGCCCACTGTCGGGGCAATTCTGAATACAGCTAAAAGAAGCATTTCTGTGTTAAAACCTTTTGTCTTTGTCTTATTAACAGTTTTCCATATTTACATTATAATTTGAAAAGACAAGAGGGAGTGTGTTTGACACACGCTGGCATGTATTTATGTGCTAATCTTGGTATTCATGCAAGTACAGTTTCTTTGGGAGATTTAGCTGGAAGAGGAGGAAGGAGTCCAATGTATGCACTGAACTTCAAACCCATGAGCTATAACTGTGTAATGTGAGTAGTAAACTTGCTGGAGGCAGTTCCTGATTACATGAGGGCTCTTGGATTTGCTGGATGATGATTACGTTATGGATCTCTGAAACCTGTCTTCAGATGCAGCAGGCTCTGGGGCAATATTAGGCTCCAGAGCTCCCTACCAATTTCATGGCAAACTTGATTAAGCCATTAAATTGCAGATCATTGCTGACAGTAAATTAATTCTTAATCCAAGTCCTATTCTGCACTAGACTGGGAGACTTTTTTGCCAGGAGGCCAGTGGCTTGAAAATGGGTAATTAAATTCTGCTGTAAATACATTTTTATCTACCCTTCTGCTTGCAGGAGCTGGCAAACAAGCAAGAGTCATTAATTAATACCTGTAATTTGGTTTAGTGGAATAAGCCCTGCTCCTGTCAGATTCTGAAATGTAAACCAAGGTTATGAAGTGGGGAGTAAGCAAAAGATAAAGAAAACTGACAAAAATGTATTCAGAAGAGAATCTGTTTTTATCTTTCTCTGTAAAAAATATTGTGTAGTTTGCAAATTCTGTAGCAGTTTGCTCTGAAGTCAATGTAGAAAAGTTAGAAAAATCCCTAAATATAGGAAAAGTAGCAATAGTGGCAACTCCATGATCTCTAGCAGCCTCACCATGCTCCTAAATGACAAAGTTCCACAAATTAAAGATGTGGTAAGAAAGGCTTCTTAGGGGTCTGGGCAAGTGTTCCTGTTCAAGCCTGTGGAGCCAAAAAACATTCTGAGATTAATCTCTTTTTTACCTTCTGTACAGCATGATCATGAGACCTCATTAAGGATATGTTGATGAAAACATACATACATGGTTTTATGCTCATATTTTATAGGTAGAATTTTGTTCATGTTTATATAGATGATATTTCTAAATGCAGATGCAGGTAATATTGTGTATGTTTAAAATCCACAGTTTGAGATTTGTTGCTTTGCTTTTCAATGTTATTAAAAATTTAACCATGTCTCCAGCTGAGACACTTTGTCATTTTGAGAGCAATGTAAATGTTAATAATTAAAAGCAATTAAAAAGTGTGTTAAAAGTCATGTAATTTTTATAGTCTGACTGACTGAATAATGGATGCCTCCTGGATTTTCTATAGTGCCAAATTATTATTAAGCAAAGCCTTGCATCCTAGAAGTCCTGCAGAAATTAAATAACCTATTTTGTCAAGGTGGGAGTCCAGTGAAATTATTAATTATGATCGCTGATGAGTCTTATAATCACCATGCTGTGGACTACTCTGAAGGAGTGTTTTCTTTCCATGAATCCAGATGTATAGGATGTATCATCATCCAGATGTATCACCAGGTCAGATAAAGGGAATACATGCAAAAAACCATCCTGAATATGTTAAGTTGTATGTATTCTGTAGTGACCCTAAAGCCCACAGCATAGCTATATTTTGCAGGGCTCAGTGCCCAGAAGTAAATACTGCGTTTCTAGCAAAGGGGAAATTTTGATCTCTTTTTCTGAAAGAATGGTGAAAGAGCTAAGAAAAATAAATGCCTCTTCCTTTCTGTCTTTCTAAAACTAAATGAATAGTTAAATAAAAAGCCATAGCTGCATGTTTGGGGCAAGAGAATTTGACACACAAGTAGCAGAATTATCGCAGGGGTCAAGTCAGTTGTAGCAGGGCAACAAGTTTAAAGTGTTTCTTGACTGCAGCAGTGATTTATATAGCTAAGCCTTTTGGTGTACAGTTCAAATATAAGCCTTGTGTGAGCTTTAGGCATGGAATCTTGAAATCACTGTGGGAAGTGCACAATATAAGATAGAAATGCTTCTGTTGTTGGCTGCTTGTCTGTTCCATCACTGGCTGGCACTGCTGTCTCTTACAGGGGAGCTGTGACCGAGCAACACTGAGCATTGTTCCAAAGGGGAGGCCCTTGGATATCACAACAGCCTCTTCCCTACAACCTTTGTGTCTCCCAGAGCTGCTTATTTACCACAGCTGCTTGTTCCAAAGAGGTGAAAGGACAGCAGGCTGCAAAGTGCTGCCCACACTGAGGTCAGCAGCCTCATCTCATTCATTTAATAGGATAGTTTATAGTTTATGATGCAGCTGAGCATCACCTTGAAAGAAAGAAACGTTCTCTTAACTCTTCACTTACCAAGGAGAAACAATGGGAATTAGCTGAGCAATCTGCCTGGGTTTCCTCATGTCCTTGCAATGTCTGCATGCCATGGGAATCCTGTCTGCTTTTATGTCTGCAGTGAAACCACTGCCAGCCTCAGAGCTAGAGGCTTGTACATCGTGGTACAGAGAACAGGACAGTTTGGTGAATCAAATGCTTGCCTTTGCTAGTTATTTGCTGTGAGCTGCAAGATTTGTGTTTCTTCTTGGCAGATACCTGAGGGGGGAAAAGCCTCCTTTTGCAAAACATCACCATTACAGAAAATTGCTGTGAGTTTTCCCCACGCCGTCCCCCTTTCTGCTGTATCAGCAGGGATTTCTTACATCTTCTGCAGGCTTTTTTTACTTCAGTTTTATATTTTAATTTCAGTTCTATTTCTCAGATTCTGGCCTTGTGAGTGCATTTTCTTGTCACGTGAACCAGTTTAGATTGACAGATGAGCTGGGACATACCCTTTACAAGATCTCAACTGTTCAGATTCTGGAAATCATTTGCCTGAAATAGGACTGTGTCCTTATCTATAGAATTAATAAGTCTGCAGTCCTCCCATGTAACAGCATTTTTAGCACATTACCATATAATTAATTTTAAAACCAAGACAACCCCTCGAGTGTGAGTGGGAAATCTCTACCTTTGGGAAAAGGTAGCACCATATTTAGTAAGCTGAAAGGAATAGTCAGGAAGGCAGTGTAAAATTTTTAACCCATATTTGAGTAGCAGAATGCCATGGGGTGTTGGCTAGGTGTGGTATTTTACCTAATATTATAGGGAGGGAAGCCCTTTTTCTTCAGGGTCAATCTTAACCATTTGAACTCACTCAGGATTTTATTCTTGCCTATCTTGGGTGGGGCATAAGAAAGTTGGCCTTGCTTTTGCATTTTTGGACTGATGTTCCTCTCACAGGAAGCACAGATTTGGGAATGTCAGAATTTTCTGTGAATTCTTGTCAAAAGGAGGAGCTAGCAGCTGAAAAAAAAAAAAATCCAAAGAAGTGCTTAGTCACTCAAGTTGACAATTTAATTTGAAATTTGATGATTTTTGAGTTCAGTGCCAGATTTCTTTTGCATATTCAGATTTTTATGCTTCTGATTGATTTAAAGAGAGGTACAATGGTCAGTACTGAAGAAAAGTACAATGATTACTTTGAAGAAAATCAGAAGTTTTTTTCAAATTTTTATTTGGTCAAATTCAAAATAACTGTCTCGACTTGAATAATAATTTAAAAAATATTCTGAGTTAATAGAAAATTGATCTAAAGTGCTAAATTTTGCTTGTATACTGCAAATAGCAAACATGATGTTTTGGGAGCCCTGTGTTAATGGATACATGGTACAAAAAGTAATTTTACATATTAAAAAAAAAAAACCTACACAATTCCAAAATACTGATGAAATAAGAAGCTACAAAGCCCTGCAATAATGTGTTTATGATAATTTTCCAAGGCCAAGTTGCCAACTGTGATCTGTGACTCATTAGAAGTCCTCTGGGCTTGTTGCTGATTTTTCCATCTGGTTTCCATCCAGAGTTCTAAGAGCATCTGTCAAGGAAAGGGAAGGGAGCTTGTGTCCCAGTCTGCAGAGTTCTGCTCCAGCTGGGAATTGCATGCTCAGGGGGCCAGGGGGCAGGAGTGGGGTGTTCACCCAACAGCAAATGAATGGGTTGGGCTGTGCAGGAGAACAGGGATTTACCCCACGGGAAAGTGTTGCTTGCCCATGTTTTCATCCCATTGATGGAATGAGAGAAACAGACCCTGGGTGGGAATTACTACTCTGTGTAACTACTCTGCACTCTCAGTGGTGCCTTGGAAGAAACTGTGTGTTCATTCTTTCTTTTTTTGCAGTTGTAATTATCAAGTAACTGAACTGAGGTGGTTATTTCTGCTGGTGAACAGCAGCTTTAATACTTTTTCTTTCCTGTTTTCTTTCCCCACAATTCCTCTTTTGAATCTTTTATTTTAGATATGGCAATAAGTATCTCAAGTAGGTTTGATTCAAGTGGCATTAACGTCTTCACCCTGTAAATGCCCCTTCTGGTTCCTAAGCAGAGAAATCAGAGCCTGGGTTGAGCTCTTAGCAGACATGCAGAGATCTGAGAAGAAAAATTAGCCTTCCTCAGAGACTGCAAGAATAGCAAAAAGCAGAATAATGACAAAAGCTATTGCTGAACAAAACAAATTATTTTTAGAAGCCTGTTCTCTTAGCTCACCCAGTTGAAAAGAGGAGCTGTTCTGTGCCTGTGCATCTGCCTGTCAGTGTATAGTGTAATGTAACTGGGTATGTGTAATAAAGCTTTTTCAGAGGAATAGGAAAATCCCCCTGTTACTCTGTTCTTTTAAGAGTCAGTGATTAAAAAGCAGTGAAATTTAGGTCACATTAGCTTACCCTTCTTCAGGGGTTTAGAAGTGGTCAGTTCTGCGTTACAACAGCCCTTGTTTCTTTGTTCATGTTTCTGAAAATGTAAAAGATTTTGTATGACTTCATTTGGAAGTTTGGGTCATATTTAAAATGTAACCTCTCTTTTGCATAGTCTTCAAAATTCCATCACCATCCTCTTTAGATTTTTAGAGTACTGGAGCTTTAAAGATCATAAAGATTCTCATTTCTGAAGATGCAGATGAAGTTCCATGAAAAAAACTTCCAACAAAAAAAGGTGGATGTTTCACTTTTTCTTTCTTGTGCAGTTTCTCTTGTGGACTCCTCTGCAGTGTCACAAAACTGCAGCACAGCAGAAAGACAGAGTTCTAATGCCATAGGAATTAGTTATCAGGTCCGGTTTCCATCGAGATTACTGAGAGCAATAGTGAGACTCCAGGCTTTGGATTAAGCCTCCTGGGAGCATTGTGATGTACCTTGTCTCGCTGGCAAACTGAGAAGTTGTACTAAATTTGGCTGAGAATCCTTCTCAACACCACATTCAGCCTACAGGAAGAACCTGCTTTCAGAGAAAGGTTGTCCCATGGATGACAAATATGCAGTGGGTTCCCTGTGTGACAGACTGACCTCTGTTTAGCTCCCCCTGCTATCAGAATGACTAAATCTGCAAATGTTTTTGGCATCTTAATCCTTTGTGTGTTGCCCCTTAAACACTTTGTATGGAGTAAGAGCTTTCTGATTCTGCTTTTGTGATTATTTATCCTGAGCAAAACAATGTTACTCTATTATTCTTTCCCCTTCTCCCTTTCTCTCTATTTTAAAATGAATTTCAGTCAGATGACATTACAGTCATTCCTCAAAATTGAGGAAGAAAAGAAGTGATTGCATTAATCTGGTAGGAAGTTTTAGGCACATACTAATAACCCAATTAAAGTTCTTAACTTTTCAGGATTTACTATTTGTAGTGGACTGGGGTTAATCCAGATGAATGACGTTCAAATGGTCCTTAGGTACTTCCTAATATAAAAACTTTTTTGTATAATTAAAAGAAACTTGGAAGCTCAAAACAAAACCAACCAAGCCAAACCCCCAAACTGCAGAAGTCCAGCAGATCCTAAGTTCCAGTGATCTAATACAGTGCTAACTACTTGATTTATGATAGAATTTTCAAATCTAGAAATAACCCTTCATATATCATGGATCATTTGGTAATACTCAAATTTGCATTGGCCATGAACTGAAGTGGATTCCATTTAAAATGGAAAAAAAATTTAAAAGTAGAATTTTACAAGGCCAAGATTTGTGTGATTTCGTAGCTCTGTAGTAATCTTATTTAAATGAATGCAGTTTAATGATAAACAGAAAAGATCAAACGGATATTTTTGATAGATGCTTGTCGTGTCTTTGATACTTAAGTATGGCCCCAGCTTACAAGTTCCTGTGTACACAGGCCTACAAGTGATACACTGCAATGTCTAAAGAGAGTAAGAGCTCTCACTAAAAGTGTAAATAGTACTGTTCTGATCTGTGGTGACATCTTTTATCATCCTTGTAAACAACAGTGAATGTCTGAATCGGGAGAGTTGCAGGTTTTGTTCTATACATTTGTTAACATGTTCAGTGAGAATTCACTGACACTTCAAAAACAGCAAAAAGCATTTTGTCTTTGAAAAATTGCCCATGTATAAAGCAGGGTTGTGTCTTGCCAATGGCTGGCAAGGTGATTGAATCTGCTGAGGGGTTTTGTTGCAAGAGACAGGAGCTGGTGTGTGTGTGAATGGCACTAAATGTCCTCCCCTTCCCATAAACAGGCAGGAGTCAGAGGTGACAAAGGACTTAACAGTGGCTGGTGGGACAGCCTTCTTTCTCCCTTTAATTTATCTGTGATTTCCATTCATGGACAGTTTCATTCTAGTTTCCCCTTCTTTCTTTTTGAATACTTATGGAAATTTATTGGCAATTTGGTCTCTGGGTTTTGGATTTGCCCTTTTTCCCCCAGCAGGATTGGTGCCCAGTTCGAAGAGCTGTGAAATCATAGTTTAAATGTGCAATGTGTCTAATGCTGGATCTTTTATTCTGAATTAATTCACAGAATATCAAATTCATGTGAAGCTAAAACCTGTATGTGATGAATGTATGTAGACCATTGTGGGTACTTTCTTAAAATCAGGGATGATACTAATTAGTCAGTTGGGGATTTGCAGTGGATTTGAAACCCACATTGTAGGGCTATTGAAAGAGTCATTTAAATTGGCAGCAAACTATTCTGTTTCCAGCTTGTCTTCTGGGTTATTCACTCAAGTCTCTTTGAGATTTTAGAAGCTAGGAATTCAGTCCTCTGAAATTCCTGGAATCAAAGACTTAGCGCTCCCAAGATTCAGGCTGGCAAGGAACTGCTCCAGGGCAGCAGTGTCAGGTAGACTGTATTTGAAACAAGAATCTCTCCTTCCTTTCATTTGCACAAAGATGCTCAAAATGTCAGGTTTTTGTTCAGAATTCTAATAAAACCACAACTGGGAAAGTCAAAATCCTCCACCAAAAGGGATATTGCCCAGGAGAACTGTGTGGGTTTTATTTGCCAAGCACTTTGTAACTATGTATTGGATGACATCTAAGCACTGGCTGTTGTTATTTGGATTGTGTTGTGAAACAGAGCAAGCACCGATGGAAACAGTAAATTGCAACAACGGAATTGTACAGCTTCATTTTTTCCAAGGGTTTGGGGCTTGTGTTCACTGAAGTCTGAACTGGTGCTTAAAATGAGGACTTGCCTAGAGGAGATTACTTTTTTACTGTACATTTCACTGGACAGCAAAGCAATTACTTCCTAAATTTAGAAATTATTCTCTACGACATTATAGCAGGATTAGACACGTTTTGGCATTTGAGCAACTTTCAACACCTATTTTGCACATAAGACGAAATAATGCTGTTTGACAGTCTGGCAGAGGAAAAATGTTCAAAATCTGGATTGCTTTCCAACCTGTCCAGAAAACAGGACAGGGATTTTCAGCTTTTCCATGGCAGAGCTGTAGATTGCTGTAACATCCAGTTTCCCATCTTTCCTCTGCAGAGGCATATCACTGCGCTGTGGGCACTTTGGGACCCTCAGGGAAAACTGCTCTTTCATTTTTTACACGTGGTTCAGCTAGCAATGGTTAAGAGACTGAGTTGAGGAGACAGCATGAACTCAAATCCACTCACTCACAAAGAAAGAATACAGTGACGTTAACCCTTGTGGTTAATTACACCGTTAAAGCCCATGTAAGGTGATACAGATTTGGCAGCACCAAGACTGAATTATGCTGAAAACACTAAAGGAAAGGCCCAGATTCTGGTCCTCTGAATCAGGCATGAAAACTGAACACAAAACACGCTGGCAGTGAGTTTCCTTTCCTCCGCGTAAATAAAGGAGCATCGGAGTGTTTGAGGGCCCCAGTAGTTTGCATTTGGTGAGACTCCTCATCCAGTGGCAGTTCCCACTTTGACAGGGATTGAAGCAGAATCATAAGTTTGAAGAAATGGAGTTAACAAGCTCCCTTCAGCTGCCTCCTCGTCAGCAGAAAGTAAAAGGAGCAAGGTAACACAGATTCTCCTGCTGGTTACGGCATCAGTAAGAGATGTAACTCAAAATTTCTCCCTTGTAGTTCAATTCCACCGCACTTTCTCTTTTCGAAACCACCTTAAGGCTGTATGTTTTTTTCCTCCTGACTCATTTTCTACTTCGTGAAGAGCTTCACAGGTCTGTTAAGCAGAACTAAACTTTGCATAGCTGCATGAAATCTGAAATGCCCAAGTGAAAGAAATGGATTAAGCAGATAATCTCCTATCACACTTCAGACAATTTGAAGCATATGGGTTTAAAAAGCAATAATTTTATATGGAGAATTTTGTTTTTTTAAATGGAAGGTTGTATTCATGACATACTGCCAATAAATAATAATTCTCTTAAAAGAATTTCAGAGCACTTTAAAACTCTAGAGGAATGTCTTTACATGTAGGCTTGGCCATAAGTAGGTTGCTTGTCCATAATAAGAAGAATTTATTGTATATCTAATTCAAATGGATTATACTGATTTATTTCTAGTTCTTTTGTCTATTCCCCACCATTTTCTAGTATTATTTGTGAAAGGAGGAAATATGTGGGGACTTTGTGCCTTCTGCCACAGGCTGGGTGTAGTGCTGTAAAGGGGAAGTAGAAGGGAAAATAAATCATCTTTTATGTAAATATCACTTTTGCCCTTCATACGTTGTTCCAGATCAAATCTTTTCTTTGAGAATTAACCAGAGATAGACAGGAAGAATAATCCTCTGAACTGTGATAAGTATTATCATCAGAAATCAATCTTAAAAATAATTTCTACTATTAAATGTAGCGTAAATTGAAGAAGAAAATGCGATTAAATCAGGCGCGGGGGGGAAAGCCTGTTAACAACTTTTTCTGTGGAATTCAATTTAGTGTTAATTTGCTGGAAGCTTGGAAAATAGAACAACAGTAAACCACTAATGGAGGGAAAGGATTGCTAATGAGGGGATATGGAGATTTAGGAGAAAATCAAAACACTGTTATTGCTGTTGAGGTAAATGATTAATTGAATGCTGGGTCCTCTATTCCCATCCTTCACGCTAGAAAGTGTCACAGAATCTTCTATGGAAGGAGAAAGTGGGCGTGTTTCATCTTGCAGATAGAGACAGGTGTTTGCATTTTGCCTGTGACGTAGTTTACAACATAATTGTTGTTAGTTTTCCACAGAATTGCTTTAATTGCAAATTACAGAGTGTGCTTTAACCTAGTAGGTTACACAACATCTTTTTCCCCTTTGTTTTACCCCTTGCTGTTTCTCTTTCTGCCACGAGGAGATCCTTTTTCCTGAGATACTTTGCTGCTGGCTCTGTGGGGTCTTTTAAAGACCCGTAGGTTTATTTTGCTGAGGTTCACTATCTCTTGACCATATATGCAACAGTAGAGCTTGAAACTAATAAAAAGCTTGTTTTAGTATAATCTTGAGAGCTCTGCCATCTCTAGTCATGTTTTTCTTGTCTTCCTTAATTCCTTTAAGGAAAGTCAGGAGAAAATGCACAAAAAGGCAGTTTATCTATTTCTAGTGTCTGCAAAAATCAACTGTATGACTGACTCATGAAATGCTTACACAAGATTTTTACACTTACCTTAATGGGACTAGTCTTTGCAGGTAGGAAAACAGTAATTATGAATATTGAGTTTGCAGTCCTAAAGCAGCTTTTTATCCCTGATTTCTATCAGATAAGCTTCATCACGAACCAGCCATATTGGAGGGAAGGAATTGGGTGGGATGTCCCAAGTTCCCCTTAAATAATGTGAAAGGTAAACTGGCTGTCAGAACAACAGACTTTTAAAGAAACAGCAAAGTTGTGTTTGCCTTTGGAAAAGAAAGGTAAGTGGTTTCAGAGTTCATCAGCTGTCTGGGCTGTGTTTGAGCAGTGAAAAGATAAGACACAGGGCAATTCTTTATGTCTCTACTTTTCTTTTTGATTGGCCCAGCAGTCACAGTTAAGTGTAATCTATAAATCTCTAGAATTGACAGGTGTCTGACACTTATTGTAGCTGAGTTTTGGGTTTCTGAGTGGAGCTCCCGTGTGTGTGGATATAGTTTGGTACATGCAGGTAAATGTACATACTCCTCCCTCTCCATAACTCCCTTTTCTTGGAGAAGGGATTGGGAGGCATAACAGCACAAAGTGGTGTGTTGACATTGTAAATGAATCTTTGTTACCACACCTGAACTGTGCTGTGGTGGGACAACTACGGTCTGAAATAAGTGAAGATTATACAGAAGAGTAAAGCAGTGCAAACTTGGGGTTGTGGGTTGAAACTGCCTTCTCTCGTGGGTTCTTTCTGTTGCATATAGATAAAGAAATCACATCAACATTGTGGAAGAACTTTTCTTTTTAGCAGATGGAAATGCTATTAATTTTTCTTACATGCATATAAACCAAAGAGATGAAACTCGCTGTTTGCTTATATGTATGGTAGTTTAGGTTCATGAATTCTCAGGGGCCATGCATGGCATGCAGGGAAATAAATAATGTGTTTGTGAGAGCCTCTGCTCAAGAGAGTGCAGCTGGAATCAGTAGTTTACCTATGAAGGGTTGGAGTGTTAAATCAAAACTGAATATATAAGATGAAATGTAAAACATTTTATCAAAAGCAGCATGCTTAGCCACTGCTTTTCCTTCAGTAGATTACGAGCATGAGCCTCTGGTTTTCCCATATTTACATCAGATTTTCCACAGTCATGGTTTGTCCATTTCTAAATGCACATTAATGCAGAAATGACAGTTCACCAAAAGGCAGCCTCCTCACAACCAGGGGTATCATTTGCTCTGAGGTGCTAAGAAATGGTTCTCATCCTGTCAAAATGTTTTTGTGAAAATAGAAGTTAGTTTACTGCTACAGGCAATGGAAATGCTTTAAACAGCAGTTCTGGAACTAAATATTCTGCATTTGGAAACTTAGGAGAACTATTAATCTTTTATGTGCTATTTTGCCTGTTAGAATGACAGACATTTTGTCATTGGAACAGAAGATCTGTCAAGACATCTGATCTCTGGTACCTCAGTGATGCCAGGTAATCACCTTTCTTGCAGGCAGGTGTCATTCTTCAGCAGATAGCTGGAAAAAAGAATCAATGATATGAAATTTGTGTTTTAGAAAAATTCATAAATGTGCAGCCATCTGAGGCTATCTTTAATTTTCAGTTTCATTCTTCACTTTGCTGATAGCTGTGTCGGAGAGATTCGGTGATGCTCAGCTTCATTTAAAGCTCGTGTCAGTCGGAGGAGATTTCATCTAGATTTCAAGAATGGAAAAAGCTTGGCATCGTTTCATTTGCCATCCCCACACTACAACATTTCACATGCACCCAGGGCTGGTACCACAGCCTGGTTTAAAGATGCAGAGGGTACCTGGCTGTTGGGTTGAAGTGACAGATGAGACCCCATCAGTGTCCCTGGGAAACACAGGGGGGCAGAGCTGATCTTTAGCTAATATTATTGATACTTCTGTGCTATGTGCTTTTGAATATTCTATGCTGCTGTCTTATGGTCTACTTTGATTTTTCCTGAGGTTTCCTGGTAGCCATCAAACGTACACATACATTGTCACTGACTTTTTCTGTTCCTCATATACCTGGAAATGCTGCCTAATTTCAAAATCTTTATTCATAATGGGAGCTAAATTGATCCTCCCCTTTGATTAACCTTCAGCCCAATGCAATTCAGAAGCATTACTTGAATTTGTTATCTGTTAATTTTTAACCCAAACTAATTTCTTCTGGCTTTATTAGAACTAATTAGTTTGCTTGAGGATTGGAGATCTCCCAGAAGTCCTCGTAACAAATAAATACATCAGAAGAGAAATGAGCAATAATTGAAAATTACTTCAATATGAATAAAAAATATATGTTAATGAACTTCATAATAGACAGGTAGAAATATAGTTGACATTATCTGATCTCAAGTGTCTAAAGTGCTGGAAATTTTTGTGTAGTTTCAAAGTGTTCTCCAAGGTTTTGTTTTGCATAGAAAATTATAATTACCTTGTGAGAGAGCCATTTCTTTCTTCATTTATAGATTTTCTACTGTAGGTTTGGTTTTAATTGATGAGCTGGGAGAGTTCAGAAATTATGCTGATATTGTCCATGTGGGTTTTATTTCCCCTTTATATATTGTTTGAGTGAAGACTTATTTTTCAGTCAGTTCACAAATCAGAATGTTTTGCATCATTATTTGTCCCCTTTCTATTCCTCTCCTTAAGTAAAATTATTTGCTAATCAACTGGTATGTTATACAGAAAATGGATTCTGTGCTCTGATTAAACTTTCCCTGCTTGGTTGCCTTAATGGTCTTCAGACTTATGAGTTGTTTTCAGGTTATTTATACTTATAATATAAAACTTGGATTAAATATCAGGAAATGGAAAAAATCCCAACAAAGATTCTGTATGTTTTTAAGGAGGACATAAAATAATGTGAATTTTACAAAGTGTGACAGCAAGAAAGAGATTTTGAAGGCTGTATTCAGGCTCTAAGTGATGCATGCTTATATTTATGGGCAGAAAGGAATTGAATTTCTTAGTGCTCAGGTTGTTTTGAGTGACAGGAGGCAAAATCCTTTTGCAGTCTCTTTACCTCTTTTCCACATTTCATTTCATAAATGAGCAAGTAGCAAAAAACATGAACTCTGTGCTTCCTAATGTGACAAGTTGGGAAAGAACTATGACTAAACTTCACTTCTTTAAATGAACACAAATGCTTTAATACCCAGAATGTGCTGGTGGAGCTCAAGGATAGCAGGCTGGGTGCAGATGCTGAGTGAGAGCTCACAGAATCTTTCCATTCAGCCTCCAGCACTTAATTATCGACTTGGAAAGAATAAACCAAAATGCAAATATTTACTGATGCCACAGATCACAGAAAGCATCCCTGCCTCAGGTACTTAAGGCAGCAAGGAGCTGAGCGTGGCCAGCCAGCCTTCCTTGTGCAAAGAATATTAATCATCCCTTGCCAAATTACCCTTTTTAATGCGCTTTGCCTCGTCTCGTGCGGTGGCTGCAGGAGTCAGGCGTGAGACCCTCCCCTGGACCAGCCCCCGGGGAGTGCTGCTCCCTTCCCAGGCAGCAGCTGAAAGGTCAGCTCCAGCTGCTGAGGAGGATTAATTTGAATTTATGGGTATGATGTGGCAGGGCTTGAAGGAGCAGAGGGGAGCTCTGGGCTCTGGTGGTTGCCCGTGTCACTAAGGAGGGACGATGGACGCGGTTCCGCGTGTGCAGGACCCATCTCCGAGGGCGTGGGGTGAGATACGGCTCGTTGCTACCACGTGGAACTCTTAACTAATGAAGCAATTAATGGTTTAAGACTGAGGGTAATATACACCTAATTAGTCATGTTGGAGCAAATTTAAGATTAATTGGTGTTGCCAAATAATGTGTTTGCTAAGACTTGGAAATAGGGAAGAAATAAGGCTGGTTGTGGCTTTGATGCAGATGTCTGGCTGATGATTTTCTACCGTGTTGAAAGGAGTCAGGACTCTGTTTGGATTTGTGTCAGAGTTTAATGAAGAGGAAAATACTAAGAGGTTTGGGTAAATTGCTTCACTATTCCGCTGATCTTAAGCAGTTAGTTCCTTCCCTGAATTGGGGCCTTGATTTGCTTTTCTTTTGATTTTCTGCTAAGGAAAATGGTTCATAAATACCTACCTGGCAGCATTACTGAGATTTATGGAAAAGAAGATTAAAAAAAGTAACATGGCAAATATATTGTTTAAATTCTGTGTTGTTTCTTATGGTACTTTAACACCAGGTATTTTGTCTGTGTTCTGCTCTCCTCAAAAATGCCTGGAAATTTGTCCTTATGGACTACAAAGATGTAGGGCGAGTTTCTGACAGCAAAATGAAGGGTTGTGGTAGCTCTGGCAGACTTGTATGTTCGTGTGAAGTGTGATACACAGGAGGGTTTTTGTGTGTCTGACTGCGCTTTCATATCATTGTTCAGGGCCAGTCAGGTCATCAAAGACCACATTTCCAAAGGTTTCTTTGCTGGTGACTGTCCCAGCTTTTCAGGGATGTCTGCAACCAGCAGAGGAATCCAAAATCAACAACCCCCCATTTAAATGGCAATGAAGTGTTTTGTGGTGGGGTCTTGCATGTAGATAATTTTAGTTAAGGAAGTTCTGGTTGGACCACAGAAGGACCAACATACAGTTCTGTACAGCTTTTCTTAAGAAAATCATGCAGGGAGGGCAGTGGCCCATAATACTTTGCTTAACCCATAAATTTGTTCAGTGTTTCTATATACCATCTTAGGTTAGAAGATGAGAAATTGATTGTACATTCTTACTTGAAGACTGTAATATTATCTGTTCTGAAAACAGAATTTTTAGAGCATGAAGAGCTGTTTTTGAATGATGCTTCTGGCACCTACCCCTTAAAATTATTCAGCATATTTTTCTCGTGTCTGTCTTGAAATGAAAAATTATATCCTGTTTTCAAGTCACTTAGAATTTTTAAAAATTGTGCTAAACTTTTCATAGAGATTTCCAAAATTATGCAGCATATCAATATAAATTTTTCCTTGATAAAATTACTGAGACACTTGAATTGTTACTGATGTCATCACACACATGGGGGTTTTTAACATTTGCCTCTCTGAATTTGTTGCTTAAAAATATGCCAGTCTATGAAAAAACACTGAGCTTTTTGAGCTGTCATTGCTGTTGTGCTTGGGTTCAGTACATTTCATTCTTTTTTAGTGCCACAGGACTGAATTTTTCACCTGCTGGGGCATGATGTTTCCATGACAACAGTTGATCTTGTTTGCTGTTCTCTGCTCTTTGTGCATGACAAAAAGAAAAGCTTTTTGAGAAATATTTGTGAAAGCTCATCTAACTAATTGCATTTTAATTATCAGTAAAATAGATCGAGAAATGATCTTATTTCAGTAAGGATAATAAATTTCCTTTATAAGAAACAGCACAATGAACTTGACAATTTAATCAAAGTTGACAAGATCTCTCCATGAACTATTCCCATAGAAAAGTGACTGCAAATGGTGTGTTTGCAGAGTACTCTTGTACATGGTGTTCAGAAGCTCCTCTAAGGTGTCCTACAGAGAGATCTCCCAGTTCCCATTGCTGTTCATCAATCTGTGTTCTCTTCATCAGCAAATGGAAACCTTAATGCTTTAGTAGATAATTGATTTGATGCTTCTGTTGTAGCCTCATCCCTTATGAGCTCATTTGAGCTCATTTGTCCATGTTTTTTACCTGATGAGTTTTGTTTGTCCTGCCACTAGTGAAATTGAAGTGAGTGAAAAATGTGGATGAGAAGTTCCTCATGGAGTGAGAGGAAATCCATGCATGTGCAAGAACCACTAAAACCATGCTCTGCATTTTAACGATTTTTAAATATTTAGCGATATTTGGTTTGACCTACAAAACTTAAGTTAGATCTTTGACACATGCACTGGTCCCAAGGCAAAAGAACAATTTACTACCAGTTGGGGCTGTGAAACAAAAGATATTAGTGTAATGCTAAGATAAAAAGAAAATACTTGTTCAGGGGACAGTAGGGAATATCCCCTTCCGACAGTACCAGCTTTCAAACAAGGTTAATGTTTAAGCCACACTGTGTTTCCTTTGTGCTTTTATACAGGAGGAGGGACGTTGTTCATTCCTTTCTCCCTTAGCAGTGAATAATTTTTTTTTTCCTTTGGATATAAGTTGTCCCTGAAGGAACTAGGACTGTGCCATGCTAAATTAGAATTAGACCCTCTGTCTTTCAGATGCACAGATTATTTTAATGTGTTGAGGAGTGAGTGTAAAAATAATTGAAAGAAAAACCCCTGAAGAAATATTGATTTTGCTTCAGCCCGCAAATCAAATTGATTAACTTTCTAATACTATCTGAGGGACACCACTGCTGCAATATTGTGTTTAAGATTAATTCACTACTAAATGCTGCAGAAATGTATTTCTATGGTATCTTTGGCTTTGTTTATGTTCCAGCAGCTTAATTTTATGTGAAAGGTGGGACACAAATGTGCTTGTTTTTAAAAGAAATCCTAAGTAGTAGTTTGACAAACCTGAGGTGAGGGGTATCTGCAGGAGGATGGCCTGAACAGACCAAAAGCACATTGTGTAGATGCTCTGGGTGGCTAAATCAGGAGCAGGGCATTGTCCATGGCACAGTTACTTTGGTGTGAATTTGTATTAAAATTTATGCCTATCAAAATATCTTCTATATGGTCACTGATAAAAGCATCAGTTATTGGAACCAGCCTTGAGTGAAAGTATTACACTGTTAATATACATAATTAACTCATTAGTGATGAGGTTTGACCTCTCCCTTACCCCTCACTTTTCTCTGAAGTTGATAGGCCTAAAATTACCTTGAATTGATTCTGGAATCCTACTTTTCCACACGACTGTGAATAATTTTTTCATTAGGGAATTAAGCAGCTACCCAATAATAACAACATTTCATTGCAAATGCTGAGGAGGTTTAACTGCATGTTTGGATAGTGTTTGATGCTTTGTGCAGGAGCTAGCAAGAACAAAAGCAATGCCACCCACTGCCAGTTAGAGCCTGTGAACTGAAGTGTGCAAAGACATTTGGGTTTTGCTTTTGAGTATAGATAGAGCTTAGTTGATGCATTCCACAAACCTCATGGAGAAGGCAAGGCATCATAAAATGTTGAGCATAATAGCAAATATTAAATAATGTTACAGTGGGTAATGCCTGTTTTTTTACTTTTTTCAGGGTTACTCCCTTCAGCCATGGTAGGCACAAAGTCCAAAATTAATGTCTTCAGGAGAATTTGTATATTGATTTATTATAAAGAATGTCTGCTACATTATTCCCATGTATGGATACTATCATAAAACCAGTGCACTGAGTTATATCTAAAGTTGTCACTTTCCATTTTCATTATTAAAATAGTTGAGGGGATCTTGTAATGTTTATACTTTGTGCCATAGTTGAAAAAATAAGATGGAGAGGTGAAGAAAGTGAGAAATAAGATAGAGAAGTGAAAAATAAGGTGAAGATTCTGACGAACAGCTTTGAATGATGGGCGTGGTCAGAGCAGCAGCAAATCAAATATGGTTATATGTGACTCTAAAACAGGGGAATCTTCCAGAATTTCAGGTGAATCTGATGTTTCATCTGTCTTCTTATGGAGATTATGCTCCAGAGGAATGGATAAAAACAGTGTGAATGAAATCAGTTGGCAGTGCAACACTTAAGAGTTTTACTGAAGTGAAAAATAATACCATGCATTAATTGTTTGCTCTTCCTCCATAACATCTGGTCCTGGTTGCTATAGTGCCAAGATACTGGTGATTTCCAAGTCCAATAAACTGCTACAGTTCCTGTGTTCCTTATTTAGTAGTGCTTTTTAAGAAGTGCTATTTTTATATAGTGTTTCTTATGCTAAATTCAGCCTACTGATTAGAGGGGTAAAGCTGCATTTGTTTTCCTTTGTTAGAACAAAGTACAATTTGCATGGAAAAGTTCCTATTTTTAAAGCGAAGGAAATCCAATTGTGAAGTGATTTCATTTAAAATGCAAGAGTTTCTGATTAGTTCTTCCTTTCTCTTAAAAGTGGGAGTGGGAAACACGTATGTATTCCTGTTAGTATTCTCTGCAGGAACTCCTTAGTTTTGAGATGTTAAAATCATCAAATGTGCAACTACTTTCCTGTCCTACTTGTTAACACGTGCTTCATCATGGCAATTGAGAGAAAGAATCAAATGGAAAAACACCTAAAAAAGAGAAGAATATCTAGTTTGTGTATTTTTCATTGCATGTAATGTTTTGCATTAACTTATAAAATGTAATTTAGTAAAAAGCGCAACTTTCAAACTGTCCAAGCTGGTAACTGTGGAAGCCAGTACTGGATGGCACTGTCCCTTTTGTGGGACAGGGAGGGGACATTCAGCATCTTTCAGGATCTTTTATCTTACTGATACACATCCAGAGCTGTCAGATGTAATAGAAGTGGTATCACAACCTTAACTACCAGTAACAAAACAGCAGCATCTTCCTTGGAAAGCCATTTTTCTCTGCCTGCTTCAGGTTCCACTTTGCCCAGGACTGAATTGTGCAGGGCAGCCTGTATTTTTCTTGCATCATCCACGTGCCGATTGCAAAGATAAAATCAGGAAGGTTTTACTGGCAGTTTGTTGTACAGGCTGTGCCTCAGCCCGGCTCTGTTAGCTTGGCCATGCTGAGCTTGTACATAGTTGTACTGTGTAGGATGAGTCAGCTCTGCCTTTAAAAGGTAGCTCTTGGAAGAAGATAAAAATGAATTGGAGGTGATGAACCTGACCTTTGCACTGAGTCATTTATGGGGCAAAAAATACATGAGGAAAGATCAGAAGATTCTTAGTTTTTTCTTTTTTCAGTACCTGTAGACTACAGGTTTTCACTTTGCTCTTGGATTAATTCTATTCATGTATCATCAAAACAGAGAACTATCACAGAGGATTATAATCAGAGCGTTCTAATGCAGTCATTCCAGGTTACTGGCAGGAATAAATCTCAAAGAAAAAGAGCTACAAATAAACAAATAGTGTATAACATTTTTTTAAACAAAAATAATTGATGGATGAGCAAACTAGCACACAGGGCAACAGATGCCTTTCTCCAGGCAATGTAGAACCTTGTTACCCAGACAGTGGTGTCAGATTGTATTAAATCTACCAAACTCATCCTCCTACCGTGAATTTTTTAGTCAGTCCTCATATCCATGGGAGAATTTTTACTTTTGCTCTGTTACGAACACACATTTTTGCCTTCATTTCTGCACCTAAAAGGATGCAACTTATATATAAGGTAACAATTTATTTTTAATGTCTCATATTTAATTTTTCATGGGTGTCTCTTTATTAATGGTCTTATGTTCTGTGAAATATATGCTGGTGTGTGAGCCTTTAAGTCTGTGCAGTGCTCTGGGCACCCCTTAAAAACCAGGTTGGTTTTTTTGCGCCCACTAAAGGACTGCTGGTGTTGATATACATTAGGGAGGGCTGTCAGTTTTCTGATTCAGTTTACTTTGCAGATTCTGAAAAGATCATCCTTAGTGTTGTTTTCTTAAATCAAAATGCCTGTCTGAGCTGAGAATGCCTGAAGCATTCCTTGTATCCAGCAGGAAATATCCTTGTTGTTTGGAGTTTTGTCCGACAAATTATGCTGCTTGTGGTCCTGACATGAATGCAGCGTGACTGACATATCCCCACATGTGTAATATATGTATCGTTTATGCTTCTTGTATTTAACTTAAAAGCTTAAGCTGGAGCAGTCTAAGCTCTCTGCAACTTCTGCCTATATACATTAGAAAAAGTTTGGTGTTGGTTTCTTCTGTAGCTTGTGAATGCTCATCTGTGATAATACATTCAGTTTTTTCTGGGGGAAAATGAAATCATTCTACATGCAGCTTCTATTGCTTATTTTCTTATAGTTAATTTTCCACATTCATTTCTCTGTAAAATGTTTGGATGCATGTGAGGCTAGTTATTAAATTGCTTCAAGCTCTTGATTTTCTTTTAGTTTTAATGAGCATTGTGTAGCAACATCATGAGAAAGGGGGTGACAGACTGTGCAACTAATCATTAAACCCAATGTCAAGCCCCTGGAGACTGGCAAGAAGATTTTATGGAAGTATGAAGTACTGTTTCCTTTTCACTTGCCCTTTAACCTGAACATTTGGTCAGTATTTGCCTTTATTCTGTGTCTTGGACTAACTGGCTTGATGAGTTCTTAATCTCCACTCTACTTGTTTTTATTAACAGCTGCAGTGGATTGATTTACATAGGTTAAATGGTAGACCTCATCTGACTCCAGTCAAATGTTGCTTCTTAGCCACAATTATATTGTCAGAATTGTTGCATACAGTGAATAAATGAAGAACTGGGGAGAGAGGGCAGCAGGGAGAGAAAGGACAAAACTCTCACTAAATTTGCATTAAGAAGTCAAAACCTATTTCTGTAAAAAGTTGAAAGGATGAGGGAAGAGTGCATGGTAATGCTCTCCACAGGTTTGTTTCTTTGGACTGGTACTAACAATCTTAATCACGTCAAGTTCCAAAACTAATTGTGAAATCCCACAAAACTTCCTCTCAGGTCCAAACAGTATTTGAATGGTGCCTCTTTACATGTTCCCTTTAGGATTTGATAAAGTTATTAAACTGAGAGAGGGGAAGTCTGTAGCAGAGAATCCCTGGCACTCCCAGGCATGCTGGAGGCAAGCAGCACGTTCCCAGCCTATTGCCAACACGTCTGTCAGTGGTGGTGGCTGCCTGGTGTATTTGCTGACCTCTCCTTTCTGTTGACTTGGAGGTTCTGTTTGGAATTGGCAGTTGTAGGAGCTCAAGTAAGAAGTGTTGCCCTGTTGTTAATGCATTCAGTGCTTGCTGCCAAGTAAAGGAGAGTGGAAAAATACTCCTATTTATTTCATCTTAAGGAGCGTAGCCTTCGTGGGCAAGAAGATGGGATTTTCAATTGATATGTGCATCCCTTAAAATGTGCTTCAAGTTTCAAAGCTCTTTTGGGATCCAAACTGCCCAACTCCCCCTAGTTTACATGCTGCTTGTGACATTCTATGGTATGGAATAACCCTTTAGCCACATTGGGCCAGCTGTCCATGCTCCCTCCCACCTTCTTGTGCACCTCCTCACTGGCAGAGCACGAGAAACTGCGAAGTTGTTGATTTAGATTAAGCACTACTTAGCAACAACTAGAACATCGGTGTGTCATGAACATTATTCTCATACTAAATCACAGCACTGGACCACCTACTAAGAAGAAAACTCTATCACAGGATATTCCTCTATTTTTATATATGATTTGCTTGTTGAGTGGAGTTTAGTTCCGGGCTAGCTGGGATTAACTTTGGTCTTTTTTTGTGGAAGGTTTATATTTAACTAATCTGGAAAATATTGAGGCAGTTATTGTTAAGGGACCAAATCACTGAAGTCAGTGGATTAGGCAGAAAATCACGAACTGCAGTGATGCATAACTATCCTTTGCAGAAATCAGGTGGTATTTCACAGCCACAAGGGAAGAGGAGATGTACAGTAAAACTGCGTATAATAAAATGTGTGAAAAGCGTGTTTCTCCAAGTAACAGCATCAGGAAACATTGAGCCCTGGAGAAACTGGTCATGAGGAATTCTGTGAGAGAACATAACTGTTTGTTGGAGTGCTGTTCATGTGCACTACACAGAAACTGGCCTGGTTCCCCTTCAGGCAGCAGCATGTGCTGCTCCAGTTTTCCCCACCGTGGGTTCTTCCCAGGACATGACTGGTAAGTCTGTGCAGGAGCTGAACCATCACAGCTGCATCTCCCAGAACTCTTCTCTCAGAGTCCCAGCTGCAGGGGTTCACTGCTGCTGATGGATGACTCAAGTCATCAAATGGAAACTAATATTTTTGGGAATTTCTGAGCTGACAATAATTATGACCTGGATCATTTCCAGAAGACATAGTCCTGTGAAGGAACTTGGCTAAAATTTACAAGACTTTGGCTCAGTTTCTGGCTTCTACCACCTGTTAGTGTTTTAAAATCTCAGTCACTTATTCTTTGTTCCTTAATGCTTTTTTTCCTGAGTGCAAGCAATGGAAATATTTTAAGTGTATATTGATTGGTCACTTCCAAACACACTGGTCATATAACAAATACATTCTCTCCTCATTGAAGGAGTGCAAGTGGAAATCTTGCACCTGAATTTTAGTTGCTGGCTTTCTATTTTGTATTTCTTAAGCCAGAAGAGTGCCAGTAATTCCTGCTCCTGCTTCAGGTGATTCTTCATCTTTACAGATTTAGTTGGAATAGGGAACATTCCAAGATGGGTTTTTTCCTGGTAAATGCAAAAGAATGCTGAGAGAAATTGCCACTATCATGAACAGAGACAGAAGTGAAAAGAAATAGTCTTATAACTAAGGACTAAAGAAACTGGGATAGTTACTGCCCTAGGTGTAGTCATTCTGGCAAATAACATGAGAAAATGTATTTCCTTCAGGTGGGCCAGTTCAGTTGCTGTGTTGTCTCTCATAAACTGTTTTCCATCCTGGACAATTTAAGTAGGGTGTGAAAGATGCTGGCCTAGGTTGCCATCAATTACTCCTCCTCTCCTTTCACCTCCTCACCCCTCCATTTCAGCTGAAATTCCTTCTAATAACATTATTAAAACCTGGTAACTCATTATTGCTTGTTCCCATTAAAGTCAGCTGAGCAGTATTGAGCTGCAGCAATTGCAAATTGATCCATTAAAGCCAAATTCAAATCTGGCTGGACAAAAGCCTGCATTTTTAAGGGTTTCAGAGCAAGTGGTGTAGCTTGTTCTCACCTTGTATAGAGCAGAATGGACACACCATAACACACAAGACATACAAGTGACTTTTGAGTAATTAATAAGGCACAATGATTTATTTACGTATCCAAGAAACTGTTCTGTGCAGTTTGTTGATATTATAAAAATATTTACTGATTTAATTCACACCTTTGAAAATACAATAAGTGAGCTAAGAAAAACTTCTTGTTTTGGCCCTTAGAAGCGTCTGGCATCTCACAGAGCATGACTGCCACTTTTAATTGCACCCCGAACAGCAGACTCGAGAAATGATAATTGCTGAGCTCCTCCTGTGCGAGATGAGAGGTGTCTCTGCATCAGGAGACTGAGCACTCTGCAGTTTGTCATCTTGCTTTAGTGCAGGAGCACCATTTAGTGAAGAGAACGGCTTCCCACAGATGCTGAGATGTTCTGATGCTGTACCACGATGGTGCTGTACCATGTCATTACTTAAGCTGCACTAATTTTCACCACCCTTTGTTTGTGCTCACATTAAGGATAAGACTGGCATTCCAGGTGTGGGCAGACACGCAGGAGCTTCTGTGGAATTAATTGATATGTTAAAATCACTGCTACTCAGAATGGTCTTTTCAGTGTGAATGTCTTATAAACCTGACATTTAATGTCATTTTCCTATAGAAAAAAAATTATTCACTTGATCATACCCTCTGTTTAGCTGACTCTATACATTTTGAACCCAGTGGTTAACTTCAATCAGATGTGAATGTCACACCTCCTTAGGTATTAGTCAAGTGGCCATTAGGCAAAAATCTGTAAGCTTCACTAGTTCTGATTCTTCGGTGATGAAGGTTAGGAAACAATTTAGATATACAGTTTAACGGCTTTTGTTCATTAAATAAAATTATTTTCTGTTCAAAATAGGTATCTTGCATGCAGAGAGTTTTGAAATTGATTTAAGAAAAGTATGCTTAAAATAGCAAGTTCTTGTTTTCAGATAGTATGAAAAGTATTTAATATCAGAATCTTGAAATTCTTTTTTTGGGGCTAACATTGGTAAATCAAAAGTTGGTAATTTATTTTTTTTTCCATATTGAGAATTTTAAAGGCAAACTGTAATAGAGCATTAGTTGAACAGTTTTTCTTAAGACCTCAGCATAATGAGTAGAGAAATTTGCTGATAGTGTGGACTTCAGTGATGCAAAATCATAAATTATTTCTCATCACTCAAATGGGCCAAGTTTTGCTCACTTTAACTTTGCTTTTGGGACAGACAACCAATGTTTTCAGAAGACAATGCATAATTTCCCCTGTAGGATGGAAGGATTACAGATTTCCAGGCATAACTGATTACAGCTTTTGTAAGGAACTGAGTTTAAGGTTTAATCTCTGACAACTACTTTTGTGAACTTGTGCTGCACTGAAATAGTCAGAAATATCAGAGGATGCTGCTGGTTTTTCCTGAGCTACATCTATTTTGATTTGTGTGACCTGATAAGCATTTCCACCCTTCTAGTTTGACCTTTAACTGTATATTTGAATTTTATTTACTGCTCCTATTTTCCTGCTTATATTGCTGTCTAAATGTATATAAATACATTCCTCAGGCTGTAGTTAATACCTTGATCTTTAGGCATGAGTAACTTACTTTCTGACTTCCACCTGCATTTCAGGTTTGCCTGTCACTGCAGTACACAGCTGCTCTACCTGGATTCTCAACATTTCTGTTAGAATTTGTGTATATACTTACATTATAAATAGATAAAAATAAAGTGAGATATGTGAATATAGCAATGTGTGCATGAGTAGACATTCCAGTTGTTGGTTTTTTGCCTTCTGAACACCTGAATTCCATAGCATTGCTTTTTTTCAGGGAGTCCAGTCTCTTTCCCTTCCCAGCTCTGAGCGAGGTGAGACAGCCAGGTCTGAGCTCTTTGTTCCATCCACAGGGAGATTTTCTTGTTATTCTTTTGGTGGGCACCAGGCCTGTGAAGCCAGGTCATCTCTCTGCTTGCACATCTTTAATCAGATCATCTCCTGAAAACATGTGGGTTTATCATAGAGCTGACTGTAATTGCAAGTTAATCTGCTGCTTCTGCACCTTCAGTGCCTTTGGCTCTGTGCCTTGTATTGCTCTTAATAATTTGTTAATACCAAATAATGCAAAAACACTGCTTCCTTAAGCACATAATAGGATGTACTGTAATGGAGATAAATGGTCTGTAACACTCTTCACTTCTGTTTTAGGAAAATAAACTGAAAGATGCTGTGCAAGAAAAGAATCGCCTGAGCCTTCAGTATGCAAGTGTGTCCCACAGAGCACTGCAATATGACCAGGTAACACCACAAGCACAGGTCTCACATGAGATGACTATTTGTTACAGAAATCAGACTGCAGAGAGGGTAAAAGTTGATCATATGGTCATTTTTTTCTGATTTGCTTGCTTCTACATGAAAAAAAAGTAATTAAAAATAAATTACAAAAAATTATTTTATGAACAGATGTGATTTCCAAGACACTGATGGATTTTGGAGAGGTCCATCATTCCTCTGAGGCTTATTTTCTTAGTCTTGTAAATTGGTATTAGGCTTTGGTCAAATGCTTTTTTGGTGATTCTGGTGAGACTTGATTGAAAAAATTCTCTTCTCTTCCTAAAACATTTCTGTCTATTAGTTGTTTTTATTTCTTCTACCCTTCTGTATTTTAAACTTGCAATTTAGAATTTCTCAGTAAAATGCTGAAAAGCTCTTGTCCAGCAGCAAATGCCCAAAACTCTGCTTGTCACTATTTCCCCTGTAGCCTCAGGTATTCCAGGTCCTGATATAAAAACTATTTTAATAGTAAGTGTTTTTCTTCAGTTCTTATTTGTGCCTCTCATGGACTGAAAAACATCTTTCTGACTGCGGTGGCAAATTCTGCATGGGGTGACCAGCATGGGAGGGAGGATGTGACTCCCCTCCCCACATATGCATTCAGGGGAAGAAACATCATGAACCAGCCACTTTACAGGGCTACATTTAGCTAAAAATAAAACTCCAATCTGGGATTTCTACAGGGCTTAAGTGAGTTGCTGGGCAACCTCATTCATATCACAAGAGCTGTTACTCACATGGGCGCCGATGAAAGCCCATCCTCAAAGCTTGCACAGCAGCTCTTTGGTGTCTGACGTGGGTGGGTCACAGAGTAGCCCACTGCTGAATTTCCAAGCCAAAGGAGGTCTCATCAGGTCCCTGAGGTGATGGAAATCACCAGAATTCAGAGCTGGCTCTGCGTTTAGTCCATGTTTTATATGTAGCACCTGGTATCGAAGACGACCTGACATTTCCTGTTGCTGACGAATTTAAATTGTTTTTATATAAAAAGACAGAGTTATAATACTTTATGAGAGGAGGAAGCCATGTGTATCATAGCATCACTTAATTTTATTCATCCATCTGTCTACAATTTCTCCCTTTCCTAATGTTTTTCTCTTCTCTTTATGGTTGTTTACACATTACCTTTGTTCTTTACTTCATGAGGCACATAAGATAAAGTCTCACTTGGGCAATTTGATGTTCTGACATAGAATAATGCACAGCCTTAATGCAATGAAGGCATTTGGTGACACTAAAAATGTGAGTCCTCTTACTATCAGCAAGTGCAGAACGGCATGGGTGATAATGCTTTATTAGAGGTAATACTTGGCATTAACTATAGTGAAAAGCTGGAGGTACATGGAAGAAATCTAATAAAAACAATTTAAAATATAAAGGTAAAATGTCAACCTTTGACACCTTAGCCACTAAGCTAGTAATAAAATTATCTTGTCAGAATTTATCATGCTGTGGGTGTTTGTTTCTTCACATATATTAAACCCTGTGAAAGGCACAGTACAACAATTCTGGAAGCCTACACTACTATTCTAATACACCCTCAATACAACCAAAAACTTGGTTTAAGAGTACTGTCTCACTTTTAGCAATATTAACAATATGTAATCTTAGTGGCATGCCCTGAGTGTTAACAAACCTTTTGTTTTCCTTGCATAACAGGTTTTCTGAGAGTATTTTTACCACGCACAACAAGGCTGAGGATAGATTGTGCAGTTTAGATTACATTTTACTGTTCAGAGTGTGTGAAACTATATAGCTTTGGATGTGGAGGTTGGAGCAGAATTCTAACAGAGTTAGGGCTCAGCCCTGAAGGGGAAAACCTGCCTAAATTAATTTATTCTTTTTCACCCTTGAGAGCTGGCCTGAAAAACAGGCCAACTTTATCCAAGCAAATGGGGCTGGAGGAGTGTTTATACATTCTGTTATGTAGCACAGATAAAGCTACAGCTCGTCTTTGCACAATGTACTTGCTGAAATTTGACTGTAGAAAGGAGTAAATATGAGGTGAGGATGGCTACCTTTAAACCCACCAAACAGAGCTAAAATTGTACACAACTTACATGGTTTGGTTTCAGTGCTGTGTTAAGTGAAGCAAAATGGCATTCCTGGCATGGAGGACTTGTGGAAAGATCTTGTGTCCTTAGGAGTGCCGTGGCTCCGACTTGTCTGACTATAGATGGGTTAGCGTTTTTGTGTAAAAATAGAATAGGCGTTATGCATTCAGAATTTATTTCCACAGTACCTGAAATCATACCATTCTCATGGTAGTTTCTCAGTAAAGTTTTCTGAACAATGCCAGTGGTTTGAGAAACTGGCTGGTCTCTAATGTCTAGAATAAAGGCTCATGGAGCTTTCCACTAACAAAATAAACTGCTGGTTCACAGTGATGTGCTGCTTTTCAATAACCACTGTCTGTTGGAGAGCTCAGGAAGTGGAAGGCACTTCAACATTCTGGCCTTCATAACTGACTCCAATGAGGGCACATTTAGTAAGTGTGAAGATACGGGATGCAAAATAAATTGGTTGATGCATTGAACAGAGAAACATCACGGATCAAAATGTTCCCTGTTTCTGTCATGAAATTAGAGCTGTTTCTGATGGCACTCTATTTAGGTCAACTGTTTTTGCCACTGGGAACATTGATGTTTTGATACGCTCCGTGAGTAATTCAAGTTCATGTATATCCCATATGTTCTTAAACAGCCTGCTTGGAGAGAGCATTAAATTCACATTTAAGAACAAATGTTGTCTAAAAAAAAAAAGGGAAATGATAGTCTTGTCAAGTTTTATGATGCCTTATGGGTTATATAAATGTGTAGATCACAGCATTCTACGTGATACACGATCTTCAGATGAGAAAGTCCTGACAAGACTGTCCTGTGGAAATATTCAAAGATACCAGTGTTTTTGGAAGTAAAAAGAGTAATTATCTGAAGGTGTTGGGTAGATTTGGTTCTGTTCTTTCCAATCCACAAAATCAAAACAGACACAGAACTTTGTTCAAAAGCTGATTTGCCAAAAGAGAAAATAGAGAAATTATCAGAACAATTTGTGTATTCCTAAACTTTAACTAATTTAGGCAGGCACTTCGGGATCCTAAATGGAAGATCCTGAGATGTGTAAAATATTTGCTGTTCTACCTGTCTCTAATCCATCTCTTTCTAAAATTACAGCAGAAGCCTGCTAAGTACTGTTTGTTCTTAGAGCCCCCTCCCAGCCACCAGGGAAAAGCCCAGAGCAGAAAGGGACCCTGCTCAGCAGCTCTCCAAAATTATTCAGAATATGATGATTAGTAAGTTTTAGAGACTTCTTTACAAGGGTGGTCAGTTGTATGAATTGTTTTGGAGACAGGGAAAACTAAAGCCTAAGGAAAATAACCTTTTCTTGAATCTTGTTCAAAACATCGTACTTCATTAATCCTCAGTAAATTAACTGAGCATCATGGACAGTAACAAAATTGCATCATCGATATTGATACCTCATTGTTTCCTTTTTCCACTCCATTATTCTTCAACAATATACACTGACTGATCAGAGCAATGGAATACAATACAAAGGATGCAGGAAGTTAATAGATTCTGAAAATCCATTGTTTAATTGTTTCCTTAGTTAGAAAGAAGTCAGAGGAGAGGAAAAGAAAAATCTGTGCATGGAAAAAAAATCCTGAGGTTGACAATAATTGCATCAGTTCTTGTGGAAAACATGATTTGTTCCATTTTCCTCTCTTTTTTTCTAGTCCACTGCACTCCAAAGAGCCCTGCTGCAGAGCTGAATACAAGGGCTGGCTGCAACCATTTAGATTGTTTGGTCCATGGCAAAATTTGCAAGTTAACAAACTGGAGCCAGAAGGCAAATAAAAAGGCTGAATCAGCTTCCAAAACATCGCTTTAGAAAATGTCCAGCAGATATCCATGGCAGAGGTTGCTTAATGCTCTTTGTTCTTGAAAAATCAAAATATTACAGGGATTAAATTGGGGAAAAAAATAAAAGGAACTTCCTAAACTGGAGTTGGAAGGAAACGTGAGCTGCACTGAGATTAAAGCCTGTGCCAGCCCATTGTAGTGGTTTGCCTTTCCTTGGCCAGTGACCCAGCCAGCCTTGTTTATGCTTCAGTGCTGTGCTGCAGTAACAAAGGCAAACACACGAGTGTGGCAACACTGCTCACTCAAAAGGTTATTGCTCTTTCTTTTGCTTTCTTACCTTCTATCAACGTTGCAGGGAAGTGGGAATAGTACGTGAACATAAGGTGTTGGTTTGGTTTTTTTTAACCCAAGTGTTTATTTCTGCTGGGAGTTCATCCTTAATGTAAAAGCTGTGGTTTCTCGTAAGATACAAGGTGCGATAATCCTACTGTTATACATCAATACGTGTCTCAAAGTCATAAAATGATCAGGGATAAGAAATCAAATTTTCAGCTGATTTGAGGCGAGAACTTTTCCATGGCAAGATAAAGTAATTAAATATATTTTCTTGTTTTCTGTGTGTGTCTATGAAGGAGTCGCTGATGTTTCATAAAATCCTGTATCACAAGACTGGATCATACTGAAATGGTTAAGATAGCACCAAGTAATTTAAATTGTAAAGCAAATCCTACTTTATGAGTATCTGATCCTTTAAATATCTTCTGTATGGAAATATTTTAAGGGAGAGCAAGGAGTTTGTTGCAGAAGAACATCTATTTTTTAATTCTAGAGACACTGATTTCAAGTGTTAGCACAGGATGATGTGTATTTGAGTTTATTCTGAAGTCAGTTTACACTAAAAAAGAGTCCAAAAAATGTACATGTGAGTTATATTTAAATATGTGTTAGATCTCTGTCTCTTTATATAGCACACTCACTTCTGATGCCTCTGAGATCCAGAGAATTTAGAATTTTTTTGACTGTCATTCATTTTGGGCATTGTAGAGTATATTTATTTAAATTTACATGACTTATGCATAACTACAGTTTGGTTGCCAGATTGTAGTCCTTGTCAGAAGAAAATGTTCCATGCATTCATGTATATGAACATATATTCCTGTTTGGGTTTGTTGTGCTTCTTTCCGATCTCCTTTGACTTTATATTCCTTTCTCCATTTTTAACATGCAGAAATATTTGTATCAGGCATAGTTTTCCCTTCATTTGTTAGCTGTTTGGGCAATAATCACATTTAATTTTTTCTAGGTAAAATCAGACTATGACCATCTTCGAGAAACCCTTTTCAGAGTGACCAAAGAACGAGATTTGGCTGTAAAGGGAAAACACCAGCTCCAAGCCAAGCTGGAGAACTTAGAGCAGGTCCTAAAGGTACGTGTAATGACATAAAGTCCAAAAATCCAGTACTTCTATTGCTTGTTTATTATTCCTGATGCTCATTCAGGGAGTCACAGAAACATAAGAAAGTTAACCGAGGGACTGAATGCCCCTATTAGTTATGATGTAATGTATGGAATGCAGTAGACCAAGTACTGGCAAGGGATCTCAAACTATCAGAGCAGAGACATCTTTACGGGCTTTTATCTGATACTTTATAAGTAATTGGATGTAGGTTTTCACTATACAGTTATTTAAGTCAAAATGAGAAAAAGAGGATGAGAATATGAACAACTGCCAAGATATTTTTACTTTAGAGAGAGCTGTGTCTGCCAGTCTGGCTACAAAATATTATTGTGGCCTTGACCTTCTGTAAATCTTGCTGTTCTGCTTAAGAACTTCTTCAAAAATTTCCCTTCACTGAAACAAAAACTCTCTGCTGGATGCAGAGATCCTGGCTTTCCATGCTCAGTACTTTTCTTCCTTGAGCAGAGCCCTTTATCTTGAACACACCTGAAACCCTACAGCTCCTTTTTAGCACTAAACCGTGCCCAAGCAGATGCAGTCAATTCTGTATTTCACGTGTGTCCTCATATGTTTGGGCAATCAGTAGTTTGAAAACATGAAAACGTGGCTTGCAGCTTTCCAGCCAATGGGAAAAAGTTTTGAGAAATACTTAGCCTAGTTTCCCTGTCTAAAAAGAAACTCAGTTTCTCTTTTGAGAAATTCAGGATGTATCAACAAAGCAGAAAAGATGAAGAACTGCTGAATTAGCTAACTTCTGAACATTTCCACAGTGCCTCTCACGTAGAAGAGTCCTGATTTGCTTATGTGTTCAGCCAGCTTTTCCCATTCATCCCCCTGGAATGGTGCTCACCCATCTGCGAGCACAGATGAGAAGTCTTTTGATAAGGCTCCTCGGGTGAGAATTGAATTCGCTCCCCATTCAGCATCATGTATGAGTTCTGTTTTGTAAACAAGACTTGGGTGCTTGAAAGCCGTTGGAGTTTGTTCTCGCATTAACCAGTTGCACATTTCAGAACTGCAAAGTCACTTCTATAGGAAAGAAGGGGGTTCTTTGTTTTCTTTGCAGCTGTAGGTACACACTGCAACAGTTGGAGCCAGGGCAGGCTATTCATTGTCAAATCCCCCTGCTGCCCATGAGGAGGCAGGAAAAACAAGACCCATTTAAGCAGGTCCCTTAAGTGCTGTTTCAGAAACTGTTTATACTATACAGCTGTCTGGCTCTGTGGTTTGAAGTAAAACTGATAAATGCCTGATGTGCCCAGTCTGTTCTGCTGTGCTGCAGAATTCTTGCCTTTGATGGGAAAGATACACCAGAGAGGTTCCTTCTTCACACTTTCTTTGAGGGACAGAGTGTTATTTGACAACTGTATTGAAATAGGAAGTCCTTACTGTATTTTTTTCCCTGTGCTCTTTTAAACATGGATTTGCCTTTTAATGAGAGAGTAGCATTATTAGGACCTCTAGAAAGGTGCAAAAGGGAAGTGCACATTTACCTGCCTCACAGTAAGGACAGGGATAGCACAGACAAATGGATTGCCACCACCTGCACAGACCTTGGCAATGCCATCACTGTGGAAGTCAATCCTGGAGGAAGATGCAGAAAGAATTGAGCAGCTCAGAGTTTTCTCCCTGCTGTTCTTCCAGTGCTCTCTGCAGACCTCCACTGCCCAAACGTGCTCTCCTTGGGCTTGGAGGAAGAAATGTCAGCAGCTGATGTGCAAAGAGGAAGCACAAAACAGATTTGAGGAGAGAACCAGTTTGGGACCAGTGTGTGAGGAGAGGAATTGTTTGTGGTTTGGGAGAGATTTAATTGCTGTGCCAGGGGAGGGACAGATGCTGGGGTGAAGAGATCCTTGCTGCTTTAAATACTAAGTAGATCATGACAATACTAAAATGACTGAGAGATAACATAGGTGACCAAATGGTCTTTTCTGACCTTAAAATCTGTGAACTCCAGATCGTTAAATACATATTTTAGGAAAGAGAGAATTGAAAAGCTGGAGGGAATCACAGATCATGAATAACAATCTGTTTCTTTATTGCATTTTATAGATTCACTGTATGGTCACAGTATTAATTATTTATCGATCTTTTCAAAGGACTGGAAATGTTCTGAAGTAGCTTTTGTAAAAGTAGTAAGAACTTAAGAGTATCAAAATATGCTACATGAAATGTGGCACTAAAGCTTGAGAGAGTGAAGTGAGACTTTTTTATGATAATTAGAGGTTTTAATTAAAGGTGTGAGAATGACTTGATTGCCTCACCATTTCTTGAATTTAAGAAATGTGCTGATGCTCCATTGATGTCAAGTTTTACATAAGATGTGATGGAAGCTGCTGAGCTCTGTAAATGTAGCTTCATGCTAATTTAAATAATGAGTAAGACTAGTTAGTAAAATAAGTTATGTTTGTTCACGTGAGATGAGAATCAGAGCCATTACTTTTGGTCATTATGAAATACTGATAATAGATATTACCTAGGAACAACAGATCCATTTAACTTTTGCAGAGTATGCACAGGTCAGAAATGTCTACAGTCAAAATACTGAACCCTCACAAAACTCTTTGTAAAGAAGCCATAGTTGAGGGGTGAAACTGATGAATTGGAAAATCTTTTTTGTTGTTGTTTTTAAGCAACACATCAAATGAAAATAAATAAATCCAAAGCAGAGGCCAAATGGAGTATTGGAGACATTTCTGCTTCCTTTGCAAACATATCCAGATTGAGAGACATCAGCCCCCCTGGGCAGTCCCTCTTTGTTATGAGTAGCATGTACCAGATAAAAACAGCTCATGAAAGGTTGGAAATATGCTTGATAAAATTTCCTCTTGTACACAATAGGAGATATTTGGGGCTGTTCTTGTCAGTTTTAGCCATGCATTTGTGTTTCCAAGTGCTGATTTCTAATAGGTTTATGTGTAATAACTCATGGTGCTGCAGATAAGACATTGTGCCTCTGCTCTGAGAGTATTATGGGAATAATATGTAATTTGGAAAATAAAAATCTTCAATACCAGTCTCACCAGAGAAGAGATCAGAATCTAGAAAGAGATCTTTCTTAACTCCCATTTATTAAGAGGGTGTTTGAAAGTGACAGTGATGTTGGGGGAATAATATTAACCTGTAATGAAAAAGATTTCTATCTGCAAAGGACGTCTTGACATTGTTCAGCTTGTGCTCTTCCCAAGAAGCTTTCTCATATTGCTTTGGATCATTAGCAGCAAATGCACTTTAAAAGTTGGTTTTGAGTACTGTACGGTCCCTTTTGCCCAAATCCACCTGTGTTAGTTTTGTTTTCTCTAATCAGCTATAAATAAGAGGCAGAGATAGCAAAGGTAAGCTATTTCATTTGGGTCATCATTTGCAAAACAAATCACAAAAGCATATCCTAGATAAAGAGGCATTTGGGGAATTGTCAAGGTAATTTTTTCCAGGCTTTGATTTTTTAGCACAATGCCACATAAAACTGTGTGCCTGATGGATGAAATGGGTACTGTTCCCTTGTGCATCACCGAGGCCACATTGCTGACAGTGTCAGAGTGGCACATCCTAAAAGAGGTTGCTGTCAAAACACCTTGGTTTAGCGTTGGCAACGCGCCTCTAAGTACTGGCCGAATTAAAACCCTACCCAGTTTCCAGCTTGCCTACCGTGATACCAGGGAGTTTTTATGTCAGGATGGAACATCTGCATCCCTGGGAATGGCAGCACGTTTGGCTTCAGGTGGAACACGTTAAAGTCTCCTGATAGTTCTCCCTGTTCCCTTGACACAGCATATGCGAGAGGCTGCTGAACGGCGGCAACAGCTGGAGTTGGAGCATGAGCAAGCCTTGGCTGTCCTCAACGCCAAACAGCAGGAAATCGAGCTCCTGCAGAAGGTAAGGGGAGACAGGGAAAGCCAGGGGAAATGGCAAACTGCATGAAACATCAGGAGATGGATCTGCTGGTCTAAAGGAACTGCCAAATCAGTTCCTGTTCTGGATTGTTCTGTGTGACTGGTGCAGCTGTAACAAGTGGATGTTGACTGTGCTAATTGATTTTACAATGTTTATGCCAGTGAAGATTAACCTGACCCAACTATATCTAAGTCCTTCTATTTCCTAATAGGGATAAAAGTCACACAATTACATGTATTTCCTTTGTATTTCTATTGCCTCCCTCTGTATTTGGCACAGGAATATCCGTGAATTTCTAAAACTTCAGGAAGGAATCCAGTCTTAATTTCATGATATTCAGGATACAAGGTCTTTGCCATTTCCAGTTTGCTGTAACAGTTGACATTCTCACTGACATATCATTTCATTAGGATTTCTTTGGCTTCCTCTTTCAAACATTCAACTCTTGCTACCTTTCTCCACTAAATTAGGTTAAATAAAGTCTTGTCAAGGTGCTTACACATCACAGTTGATTTTCCTTTTCACAAATGTGTTGAGTTTGCCTGACAAGGCTTTGGTAGCAGGGTGGCTACAGGGGAGGCTTCTGTGAGAAGATGCCAGGAGCTTCCCCCACATCCAACAGGGCCAATGCCAGCAGCTCCAGGATGGACCCACCGCTGGCCAAGGCTGTGCCCATCAGTGGCAGCACCTCTGGGGTAATATATGTAAAAAGTGAGGGGGGAAAACTGCACAAGGGCAACTGCAGCCAGAGCAGAGATTCCCCTGCAGCCCTCGATGAGGACTGTGGAGAGGCAGCCCATGGAGAACCCCACACCAAAGCAGGTAGATGCCCAAAGCAGGCTGGGGCATTGGAGCAGGATCCGGGCAGAGCTGTGGACCTGTGGAAAGAGGAATCCATGCTGGGGCAGGCTTGCTGGAAGGACTTGTGACCCTGTGGGGGATTCACACTGGAGCAGCCTGTTCCTGAAGAACAGCACCCCCTGGGAGGGATCCTCGGTGGAGGAGGAGAAGAGTGTGAGGACTCCTCCCTGTGAGGAGGAAAGAGCAGCAGAGAATGATGTGTGGTGGACTGAACACAGCCCCCATTCTCTGTCCCACTGTGCCACTTGTGGAGGGCAGGAGGGAGACAGTTAGGAGTACCTGGGAAGAAGAGAGGGGTGGGGGAAGGTGTTTTTAAGATTTGATTTAATTTTTCATTATCCAGCTCTGATTTGATTGTTAATAAATTAAACTAATTTCCCTAAGTCAAGCCTGTTTTGCCCATGACAGTAATTCCTGAGGGACCTCTCCCTGTCCTTATCTTGACCCGTGAGACTTTTGCTGTATTTTCTCTCCCCTCCCCAGCTAAGGAGAGGAGTGATGGAGCAGCTTTGGTGTTCAGCCAGGGTCAGTCCACCACAACGAACTAAACAGTTTTCAAGTACCTCATTTCCAAGGTCATTCTCTAATTCACAAATCATTTTAAGACTTTTTTTTTTC
>VXBX01009781.1:73092-85970 GCA_013400415.1 Scytalopus superciliaris | reverse complement strand
TTTTTTTTTTTTTTAATAGGCTACAGTTTCACATGGCTTGCAAAAGAAATCTTTCTCCCTTTTTGTTTCCCACACCAATTGATTTATCATTTTGCTTGCAAGCAGACTTAGAATGTTAGGGCAGGAACACACTCACTTTTTTCTCGTAACTTTTTTGTTGCGGACCGAAACCAGTTGACTTGAATAAATTTTTCTGTGGTCTGAATGAAGCCAGCAACGTGGAAAAATCTTGCTATTCAGAGCCGTCTGAATGTACATTTCAGCCACACAGTAAGCTGTATTGGTAGGCAGTGGACTGCTAAATACAACCATTTTTCGCAGCAGAGAGTTAGACAGGTGATTAGCATAATTAGCACAGAGTAGGCTATACATATGGTAATGTTAAGTGTGTAAATGCCAGCTGCGGTGTAAAATTTATGTCAGGGGTCGACAGGGCTGTGCGAAAGTATTGTGTTACAGCTGCAGGTCAAAGCCTCCATTGCTTTACCCCCTTTTCTCTTGTTGGTGAATGCGCTAAACAGAAGAGAAAGACAGAAATATAACAGATAAGGCTTTGATTGAACAGCCTGGTTCTGTGCAAGAGGGACTGCTCTTAAAAAAAAACAAGACCAAAAAACGCCCCAAATTCTCCAAAAACTACACATGCAGAAGAAAAGCCCCCCTCTTCCATTATGGATTGTATTTTGCATAATACCAGCTACAAAACTGCAGTCTCTGAGTAGTGTCATTATGGTGGGATGAGGGGAATCTTTTGGGGGGAAGTACAAGACGGGTAATTATGCTTTCAAGAGCAAAAACAAACAAAAACCCTTTAATTCACCTTCTTTCTGCATTCCAGCCCACCTTTTTTTCTTCTTCTTCTTTTTCTTCTGTTACTTACTGCCCTTAGGGGCACAGGAATTAAATAGTCTTGAAGGTGACAGCATTAAATGTAATAAAATCTCAACAGTGCAACAATCTTGGAGCTGCATGACTGGTTTTAGACTAAGTGCCAGAAGTTCCTCTTTGGTTTTGTGTGCGGGTTGCTACACTTATTCCCCAGGTACCTCCCACCTCCTAAACCACTAAATTCTTTATAAATTAAAAATGACTAATACAGGTTTCTTGTTTTAAAGGAGCACAGCGTTGAACGGTACACATCTTTTTAAGCATTTGACGGGGGAAATCGGTAAATCTCTTTGTTGCTGTAAACTGTTCATTCATATATTTCACTTGCAATTTCCTCCCCCCGCCCTTTTGTATTTTTTGTAGCCGGCTATAAGGAGTGGTGGTGTTGACAGAATATAGTTCACACCACACTGACCTTGTGATGAAACTTCCTCACAGCCGCAGGGGGTCCTTATGAATCGGCCCCTAATCCAGCTAATCCCGCTCGCAACAAAATCATGAAAGTGGCTCCCAGCGATGTGTGTTTCCCTGCGCAGATGCGGCGGGAAGGAGCGGCGCTGGAGCCGGCTCGGAGCCGGGGCCGGCCTTTGTGCGCGGCCTCCCGGGGCCGGCAGGGAGGGAAGGAGGCAGGGAAGGGTGCCCTGGGGGGATGGCCGGGCGAACCCCCCTGCCGTGTGCCCCCGCGGGAGCGGCGGGGATCCTGGGTCTCCTGCCGCCCCGGAGCCGGGAGCAGCCCCCGGTCGGAGGGAGCGCAGACCTGTGGTGGGCGCCGTGCTGATGTGAAACTACCGGCACGCTCCGAGTGGTCCGAAGTAAGATACAAAAGCCATGCCGAGGGGTGTGTTTGGCCATTTGTTCGGCTTGCTTTACCGGCCCTTCCTGCCTCAGCATAAACCCAGCCATATGGTCGCACGCTCAGTGTCTGACGCGTGATCTCAGACTGCATCCCGCACAAAGCGAGACGTGCTCTGTCCTGCTCAGTGTGAACAGGGAGTGAGAGATGAAAAATGGGCCTCCTGACAGATGCAGCGCGGCCTTGGGAACTGGTGGCAAGTAAGAAATATCGGGGTGGGGGGAGCTGTGACAGGCAGCAGGTTCAGTGCTGGGGGAGCGCTGACCTGACCTGATTGTGTCCAACAGTGAGAGCAGTTCTGCTTCAGTGCAAAGCCATTCAGAAGGAAGCTGCTTAGGCAACAACAGATGGTACAGCAAGCAGCTGGCAGGGAATACTTGAAAGGAGCTGCACCCTGTTTCATAACATGTTCATTCTCTTCATTTTTCTGTATGTTAATTTTGCCATCTCTTAAAAGTGCTATTTAGGAAATGGTATCCCCTAAAAGGTTCTGAATTAAGAGTTTTTTCATTGCTGTTTGCTGCTCCTTTAAAAAAAAAAAAAAGGCACTCAAATTTTGTGCTACTCTATGTACAGATGAAATTTGTACTATCCCAGGAGTACAGATGAAAAGATGTAAAAATGCTGCTTTTAACCACACAGGAAAACAATTACATATTTGAGGAAGGGGCACTGAGAGGTTAACTGAAAAGTTGGGGCTGGAGGAAATCTCACTGCTGGGGAACAACACAGCAAATTGTTTGTAACATACTACCCAGCAGAAGCTCTTATTCAACCTAAAGTAACTTGAAACAATTACATTCAGGTGTTTTGAAATTTTCAGGTTTAGACCTTGAAGCCACTCATACTCTTCTCAGCAAAACTAGCAACCTTGCCACTTTCACATACGATTGAGGATTTTGGCCTGTTACGAAGCATGCTCAGCTGTTACCTTAAATTACTGAAGAATAAAAATTCAGTTGCTCCTTAGTGGGTGTAAACTATTACATGACCATAAACTGTTAGAGAGTTGCAATGGTTTATTATAGTGGCCTATCCTTACTGAAGGCAGTTTTCTTGGTATCTAGGAAAAAGCAGAATCTAAGAGACTTCTATTCCTTTGCTATTTAAGCCATAGAATTCAACAGTTAAGCTTCTCCATCGAAAGCTGTGGCTTAGTTGTGACTTAAAGGGCCCATGTCTTTAGAAGAAAGGATAGTTGGCTCTCCATGGCCATTCATTCCTCAGTCTCTTTGTTGGGATGGTCAACAAGGATGCCAGTTGTAATGGTGGTTTTCTATAATATGGACACCTGCCTGCTAGGAAATGCACTGAGACCACCAACTCATTTCACATAAGTTAGCAAACAGCTGTCAGATGGTAAACAACTTGGGGTCACTATTGTTCCTGGCTGGATTAGAAATAGTGACCCAGAGGTGAACAGCTCATATCCTGTTACCAAGGACTTGTGTCACAGCTCAGTAAGCAGCCACTGCATTTTATTTTTAATTGGTAAGTTTGAATTTTGTGTACAAGTTTGCTGTATTATTTTATGTTTTAAATCTGATTGTATGTTCGTTTTTGGTTTTTTTCTCTCTGTACTGTTTGATTTGTTAGTTTTTGTTTGTTGTTTTTTTAATGTAATTTTCCACACTCTTAACATAGATGGACACCGAAGAAGAGATCAAAATGTCCTAGTCTCTTAAGCAATCTATTTTACCCAATCAGAAAGAATATTTATCTGCCCATAGGCAATAAAGATGCATACATGTAAAACCAGCTTTTGGTTGATTTTTAGAAAGAAAAGGTTTTAGCTCATGAAATTACGGGAAAGGTTTCCCACTACAAGCAGTAGCAGCTGTTGTTGGGTTATCTTCCTGAGCATGCAGATGGCTTTGTGTTCTTGTCGCAGCTCTAAACTTTATCATACTGTGACAGAATGAAAAACTAACTCTGATGTGTATTTTTATTTTTGCTGTTCATAATCGTGTCAGCATTAGTGAAATTTGTAACAGCATCACTGGAGTCATCCCCAGCATGTGTGAGGAGTAACTTACGTCATACGGTAGCTTGGGAGATAAAACGCACCTTTTGAAATGCTTCGTTGTTGGGGTTTTTTTGTTAGCTTTTTTGCATTTGTTGGCTTTTTGCTTTTTTTTGTCACTTTTTTTTTTTTTTTTAATTAAAAGCAAAGAACATGGTGTCACCTAATTCTTACTGTGCCAGAAATGGTTGAGATGGCTGTATTACTTCTACATTTTTCCAGAAGTCAGTGGTCCTAAAGAGTTACTGAAATTGTTTAAGTCTTTATGTTGGGACATGATGATATTCTAGCCAGTGTCCTTTTGCTGGATGTTATAACAAGGGAGAAGGATAACTGCAGAGCATCTCTCTCTGTACTTGTGGATAGCACTGGATGGTGGGGAGATGGTAGGGTGCAGTCTGTTTTGACCTGGGCAGGCACAGTGCCTACTCCGTATGTGCTACACAGATGCAGAAATGTGTATTCAGCTGACTAAATGCAATGCAAGAAAACACAGACACAGAATGCAATTTCTGACTGCCTGTTGTCTGGTGCCAGCACAGGTCATGTCTAGTTACAGGATAAATATAGTATTTTTTCATTGACCTGTTGCACAGTCTGCTGAATGACCATGTAATCTCTTTAAGGTGCTAATTGCTTACCCCTGTGTTGAGTTTTAGCTCTTGTAAGGTCATGGTTTCTCGATGGATTTTTTTTTTTTTTTTTTTTTTTTTTTTTTTTTTTTTTTTTTTTTTTTTTTTTTTTTTTTTTTTTTTTGTAGATCAGTTTCATTCACTTTCTGTGAAGTCTTTATGTTTGCATTACCTTTTTATAATGTAATGCTGATGGGTTTATGAGAGCCCTCCTTAGCATCATTACAGAGTGAGATACATCAAATACATGATGAGGTCTCACAGTCAGTAGTTAATACATTCAGAGATCTACCATGTAAACCAACAGCAATTCTGACTCTACAAGCTGAAGGCGTTTAAAGAAGTGGACATGCCTATCAGGCCCATTTCTTGTACTGAGTAAACCTGGACTTCTAGAAGGTGTTTTGCACTTCCTCCAAGCAAACAGTTTTGCCTGTCAGGCCTAGAGAAGGGTAATTCTGAGGAAGGTGCTGTCTTCCCTGCTCTTCTGTGAGGATGCTAAGACTGTCTGTGTGCAGAAAAAGTATATTCTGTCGCTGACAAAGAGCAGCGCAGACAAGCTCAAACATCCGAGAGAATGTGGAGACAGACCTCCCTAGAGAGCAACAGGAAGCTCTAAATCAAAAGGCCATTATTTTGTTGTGCCCAGTAACAGGCAGGGTAGTCTTCCTATCTGCCAGAGAACTTCAACTTTTTGTATCAGTTTCTTTATAGGAGGTTTCAATTCTGTAAGAATAGTATTTGGTTGCTGTGTTCTGTTTTCTTGGGGTCTGTGTTCCTTTATCAGTAAAAATGGAAACTGTCATTGGTGTCATTAGGTACTGCTTTCTGCTTTGTGGCAGGTGTGAACACTTGTAATCCCAGTATCCAGTTAGAATAGGGAGGCAACACTGTGTCTCACTGGTTTATCTGTGTACTGCTGTCATGGATTGAAACTGACTTCATTGTTTAATTTTTGAGTAACAACTGTATACATGTGTAACAGAGATGCACATGGGAACACCACAATAAGAGAGCCCTTAGCAGCAGTCAAAGTTGAAGGAGACAGGCCAGGCTATGTAGGATGCCAGGGAGAGAGGTACAAAGATAAAGTCCCTTCCTGGTTCCTGTCCTGCCAGAGAGAGGGTGCTGAAGGGTGAGAAGGCAAGGTGCAGGATGGAGGGGTGATGTCAGTTCTCATTTTGAGTCTGGTCTGCTCTTCTCTTCCTCTGTACACAGTTGGTTTGGGGGGTTGTTTTTTTTTTTTGTAGGCCTTCCTTGGTAACCAGGGTCAAGATCTAGGAAGTATTCCATCCCATCTCTTTATGTAATCAGGTGTATATAAACCGAAGGAGGAGGTGTTCTCTCGCTTTCTTGCTTCTTTTCCTTCTCGGGCTCGCACGCTGACGAGCTCCCGGTGTTTGGGCCTGGCTTATCTGTGTTCAGCGAGGCCTGCTCTGGGGGTTGTTTTGCCTGGGGCGGCGGCTAAGGTTAAGAATCTGCCTTTCTAAGGAAAGTATTGAATTTACTATTGTATTTGTTATTTACTGAGTTAATTTCTGAATTTAGATTGTATATATATATTTGTTTTGTCTTATTTTTTTCCCTATTTTGTCTCCCTCTCCCCTTTCCCTTCCCCTTGTCCCTGATTGGGGTGGTTTGGGGGTCCTTGTCTTGTTGTGCCTAGTATATACATTTAATATATGTAAATATATATATATTCCTTCAATTTTCTCTTGCTGCTTTTTTGCCGTTTCGGGAGAGGGAGGGGGGAATCTTTCTTGTGAGGTTTGGCTGTTGGCAGAGAGCCAACCCGAACTTTCACACTGGGTTTTGGGTTGGTTGGTGAAGACTGAGTCCCAGGGGAACACATTGTGATATTATTCTCAGTCTTTGTTTTTATATGGTCACTGAGTCATAAAGGTGTTTTATGGCCCGTATCTCTTTGGTTCCTGTTGTAGTGACAACAGCTATTGCAAATTGCAGAGATTGCAGTTGGTCATTGTTCAGACCATAGAGTAAGTCCTGTAAGGGGGTACTAATCTACATGTCTGATATATCAAAAAGGACAGCATCTTTTGGAGAGATGAAACGAAAACATTTTTTGTGTGAGGTGTCCATGACTATTAGGGGTATGATTTTATTGCTTTGAGTTGTCACTGCCAAAAGGTTGGGCTGGATTGCTCTAATGCTACGCATTTATAGTCTTGAAAAAAGTGAAATAGGTGCTGTTGCTCAAACAAAGCACAAGTGTGTCTGCCGCTCAAGTGGAAACACCTTAAGGCCCATAGTCTTCAGAAGGAAGGTTTTCTAGAAAATTCTGCTCCATTCATGTACCTCAAGCTTGTCCCAGAAGAACTTAGGCTCCAAAACCAGTAGGTGTTTGTGGAAGACTTGGCTTTGGTTTCTCAAAGTCTGTGCTCCACATTGGTAGGCAAGCATTTTTATCCCAAATGCTTGGCTCTCAGGATTGTTCTTTTTGGGAGAGAGATTGCTCTCTACTAAGTTACTGGTTGCATGGTTGTGCACAAAGTAACTATTCAATGGTTAATAGAGGTAGCCTTCCTGTCCAAGAAAAGTAAAATAGCCTCAGGCTGTGTGATGCAATTCCAGTAACCTGAAATGGAACCTTGTAAGATAATATGAAAAATAAATACTTTATGCCTCTAGAGCCACTAGACAATAAATAAATAGGCAGTGACTTTCTGCAACTACTCATGGATTGATTTAGCATTGATCTCTAAGTGTGACAGAGGTCAAACTTACTCCTAAGACTGCTTAGTGTGGAAGGAACTGCAGTAGTGGATCCCAAACTTCTTTATAAGTATGTTAAAGTAATGCCATGTAAATTAGGAATGCTTGTTATGAGAAAGGTGTAGGTAAGACTGACATTCGCAGTGGAAATGAGCAGAATGACCCACTAAGTGTGAAATCATTAGTCACTGGAAGGAAATGTGTCAGAAACTGTGCCAGTGGGAATGAATACAATGTCATTCTTATGTCACTGAATGGTGTATCGGAGTTACATAAATGTACACTAGAGACAAGTAGTTTTGTTTGTCTGGGTGCTTCTCACTTTAGAAACTGAAGCATTTTGATGTGTGATGACTGAAACAGTGGAACTGTGACCCCAGTGATGGATAATGGGATCTATAGGTCATGGGTTCAGGTCTGCCTCAAGTTAAGGATGATTAAAACTTGTTACTACCTGACAGCTGTTCATTGCTCTTGGGGCTGGAAGTGGTCCTGACATAGTTCTTAGCAACCCTGAGTCCACAATGAAAATTACCACTGCCTTCAGGCCCTTCAGAAGGTCAAAGAATTTAGTACCTTGACTAGCTTCGTGTGGGGAGATTGAGGAGATGTGTTTCATAGTATGTGATGCTGACTTGCACAAGGCAGATCTTGAGTGTTCTGGCAAAGAACTAAGAGGGAAGCCTGTGGGTATCAGAGAGGGTAGGGAGGACAAAGACACTTTTCTCTAGGAAAAACAGCTTTTTAACAAGAACTAATACTCGGCAACAGAGATTCTGTCAGTGAAGCTGTCTCATGTTGGATGCTGGCCTTCAGACACATTTGTCAGTGTTAGAAACTGATACAATAAAAGAGAAATACTGCCAGGACACTGCTGTTACAGCTTTGTTGTAATTTCCCACGCTTTTAAAAACAGTTTTAAGCTAAATTGTACAGATGGTATGGTATCTCATTTTTAGTAGGCAGACACTCAGAGTGTGATGACTCTGCTGAAAGGATAATGTACAAGCTGGTACACTGTATTACCACGAGCCATGAGACAATGTACTGACCTGTTATTAAATCAGCACTTCGGCTTATGGGAATTTGTGCCACTAACTCAGTCATCTAGGTACTGAATCATAAGGAATCATGTAGTAAAGGACTCAAATGCCATCAAGTGTCTTTTGATATATGAAAAAAAAAGTGATATGTGGATTTTGTCATCAGAATATTAAATAGTTTTGTCTGTCTTTGATATGGAATAAAGTTGGAAGTCATTTGTACTATATGCCATATATGCAGTTTCAGTCAGTAGCATTTTGAGTGTAAAATGTTGTCACCAAGTAGAAGAAAACAGAATCCATAAAGGAAAACCATAAAACACCAGCATTATGTTAATTGGTGATATTTTTCATTATAGCACTTGTCCTATAGTGTGGAAATCCTGTTACGACTATAATGGCTTTTTTTTTTTTTTCTTACAAGTGTAAGGAATGACTTTCTGCAGTGTGTGTGAGACTTGAGTGTAGTATTGTATCTCTTCAGCACAATGGGATCAGAGGTTTCAGGTACATTTCAGTGACATTTTTACTGGTTTCTCTCTTAGTTTTTTTTGCACCATTTGTGGATAATCTGGGGGGGAAAAGCAAAGCAACAACAGGCTTGATTAAAAAAAAAATGCACAAAATGAACATTATTGTTCTGATTATTTAGGTTTAAGATACCTGAGTGTGGCAGCCTCCAGTGGTCTTTGCAAACTTTCAATTCAAATAAATTAAAATGTAACTGGTAAAAGATTTCAAATTTTTCTCCTTTTCTTTTTTTTTTTTTTCCCCTCCCTCCCCTTCCCTTTTGCTCTCTTTTACTTCTAATATGTTGAATGGACACTGATGTATCCACGTGCTTCTGGTCCATCCATTTGTTTTCAGATAATCTGGCTTTGCAGAGAAAAATTATGTCAATCTACATTTATGTTTCTTTGTACCTGACTGCTGTGTTGTATAAAGTACCCACCTTTGTGGAGTTACCTTTGCTCTGTTTAGCTGAAGAAATGTAAATAATGGACCCATCAAAGAAAATGGTGTAATGCCTTAAGGACTGTGTGAGCAGATCTGCTGCTGGGTTCTGAAATGCATGCCCATCTTCTTGTGTGGTTTTGCTATTCCTGGTTTGAATGTTAAAAGGGGAAAAACCAGCTTATGTTCTTATGACTGACTTGAGTGATGCTGTTTTGATTAGCTAGATCTGCCTTGTTCAGTGAAGTTAACTTGGTTTGACAGGACCTTGATTAGGAAGCAATCATCTCTGTTGATAGTAAACAGTTGGTCACTTTCAGCAGAGATGGGAATGATGCCCTTTGTCTTGCATGAAGTATAGTTTGTTGGTTCAAGTCCTGGTTAAATTTAAAAGGAGCATGTGGGTGGAATGGGAGATAATATCGTAGCAGGAGTATAAGTCTGTGGTAGATCACACAGTCCTCATAACACTGGGGCTTTAGTCTTGGCTGGAATTGAGACACAAAAGGGAGAGAGAGTAATTTCGTCTTTGAAGCAATTGCAGTGTAAAGGATTGTGCAAGAAATGTCTGGTTCCAAGGCATGCAGATTAGGATAACTCTGCTCCCTTATTCCCCTTATTCTTGTAAGGTGAAGCAAAGCTCAAATATCAGGGACTGCTGATTGGTGAAAAAAGAGAGCAGTAAGCATAAACATGGGGCTGAGGAAGGAAAGTGTTTTTAGGGTATAAATCTTGGTAAGAATTAACTATAGCTTTTTGTTACTGTGCATATAGAATCCCTATGATTGTATGTGCTGTCACTGTAGTAAGAGTGATGTTAAATTCTAGAGGGACTCTAGGTAAGGAAGTTGTACTTCGATTTTTTTTGTTTTGTTTTGTTTACTGTGTGCTGATCTCTGTTACTTGGTATGAAGGACATAGTACCACATGTGACAGCCTGAAAAAAGTAGTGTATGTTGCAGAAACATTTCCTTCTTCAAAGAATTATTGAACAAGAAATTAAGGAATGGTTCTTACCAGAATGTCTGTATGGTTTGATTGTTGAGAGTCTTATTCTGACAGCTTGATGCATGCAGAGGCCCAGCTTCTTGTCTGGTGGTCATTTTAGCCCCAGGGGTGTTAGAGGTGGGTTGAGGGCCCAAGTGATTAAAAAAGTATGTCCCTGTTTGGGCTTGGGAATCTCATCTCTCTCACTGCCAACTGGTTACAGGTCATTCTGCTGTTAGGAAGAGACAGATGTACATGTTTAATTTCTGCTCACACTGTTGCAGAACTAAACTTTGGCATTAATTCAGATCACCAGTGTCAAGCTTGCTAGGACTGAGAAAAAGCTAAAAAATTAGGCCAGATCTGTAGCATGAACTTACATTCTTGTCTTCCTCATCTGAGGACACATTGACTCCACTAATGGGCTGAGTTAATTTACATCATCTCCCACATGCATTTGCTAGAGAGACTACAGGGGAGGTCATATGAACAGTAGCAAAATCTTTTTGTTTGTTTTTGATTTTGTTTTTTTTTGGTAGAAGGGAAGATAACCATCCACTCTTTATGCAGTGTTTTCTGGCAAGGCAAATTGAGTATGGCTCCCTCTAGAGCCTATCGAGTCTTCAGTCTCCCTCTGCCTCTTTTTTCCTTCCCCTCCCCCTCATGTTTTACTATGGAGCACACTGTTCAGCTCATGTGGGTTTAGAAACAGATGTTGCACATGAATGATCTGTATGACAGCATGTTAAGCCAGGTACTAGACAGACCATTGAGTAAATTAGCTGTAGACAGACTTTTCTAGTACACTTTAAACTGCATCTCTTTATGTGAACTTGGTGTTTTTTCTTTATTATTTAAGGCTGAAAGAAATACTTATGCTCACTTACTCTTTCACTCCTCCTTTTTTTTTAACCAAAGAGAAACATTTGCCTTCTACTTTTGCCAAATTATTTAGTAGAAGAGTTAAATTAAAGCCATTTATCTTGAAATGCGCTATTGGAGCAGACTGTTTATACAAGTGTAAGAAATTGTAACATAGTATTTCATCTGGTCTGCAAGGAAAAGGTTTTTCTTTTTTCTTTCTGTTTTAATTTTTACACGTGGGATTTTGGTTATAATGTAGAAAAAACTGAGGCTCCGGTTTACACATCAGTGTTTCACTGCAGTAGCAGTGAAGTTATTTTCATGAGGAATGTAGTTATTGTTTCAGAGTTACTAAAAGCCGTTACTACTCTCAGAGTTACAGTATCATCAGTTTGATTAGGTGCACTTGGTCAAGTTTTTTCTGAGCGGAGACTGCTCATCGAGGGAATGCAAAGTAGGTACTGACTAATACAAAGTGTTTAATATTTATCCATCAGTTGGTGGACGAGTGAGTCAGGAGTTAAATTACACGCGACAGAAGATTGGAGAAGAGGCCATGTTCAACCCCCAACTCATGATCCAGACTCCACAGGAAGATGGTGCTAATGTACTAACAACAGAGGCACTCCGACAGCACCTTGACTCTGCGCTCCAGGCCAGCAGAGTACATGTCTATATGTACAACAGGTAAGGGGAAAATTAAAAATTGTCTTTATCATTTGTAACAGTTAAAAAGACACGTGCTTTCCTCCATGTATTTTTTAATGGTTAGCAATTCACAGCCCTTCCCTTAGGACTGGGTTTTGATTTGAATGTCACTGATTTCTGATACTTGACATTGACAGGATAGCAGTGATAAATTGGCATTTAACAAGTAAAATGGGGTAAGTGGTGTTGGAAGAGATTCTGAGAATACCCCTATGAGCTGTGCTACAGCATGCAGCATTTGTTGTGGTAAAGGAATGATGTCTGTGATCTTAAGCATAGGACCTTATGGATGGGATTCCTGACATTGAAAATCCTTCTATATTAGAGTTGAATTCACTTGCTGACACCATCATGAGATACATAACGACTGTGAACAGTGGCACAGGTTACTGTCCTTCCAATAGTTTGGATGTAAAGGGAAACATAGCTGTGTTAGAAGTGGCAGTGGGTGGAATAATTGCTGTTTATTAACATGGACTACAGAGTTGGCCTTAAAGAGTGTCTGTGTGTGCATTCTGAAGGTTGGAAATGGGTGTTGTTCAACAGAAAAGTAGTAGTGGTGCATCTTAGGAAGGTGCCAACTTTGAGCTCGGACATTTCACTGAAAAATGTCTCCTCTGGGGTTGCTACTTATGTGGTAATGTGCCTGGGAGTTCTGCCTGCAAGATACAAGGCACGAAGCTCCCTGTCTTTCAGCAGATCTTTTCAGCATACCCAGCTGATGCTTCTGTGAGCTGATGCTGAGGCTTCAGTTATCTTTTACCCATCTGCTGCTGTGTCTAAGGTATTAGGGACATGGTCGTGTTGCTGAAAAAGGAAGGCAGAAATCTCAATGGTTTATTTTCTTCACCATGTGTGTGTGACAGCTGGGTATATTCTGGTCCTCTTAGCTGGAGCTGGCATCTCTCTTACCTGTGTCACTGGGTGATATCTTGAGTCACAAGTGGTCTTACATACAAAGATGGAATTTTGTCCCATTAATGTGTTGATTAGCCTGTACATGCCAAAGCACCTCCCTTATTTTTAATGAGTCTTGCAGAGAGTAACCAAATCAAATGTCTGCTCTGTAACTACTAAAAGAAAGGCCTTTTTCTGGGGGGGAGGGGATTTGTTTGGTGGTTTTGTTATTTGGGGGTTTTTTTATGGGTTTTTTTCTTTGGTTGGTTTTGGTTGGAGTGGGGGGGGGGGGTTTT
>VXBX01009781.1:27231-69479 GCA_013400415.1 Scytalopus superciliaris | reverse complement strand
TACATGCATTGGCAGGAGGAGCTGATTATAGGTGGTACAGTCAAGAACGGTTCTGGTAAACTTGTCAGGTAAAAAAATGTTTAAGAAAAAGTCAGTTTTTCTTCGTTAGAGTTCATTTTTTTGGGCCACAGCAGGAGGATCATGCAAAATCTACTGCCCTTCATGTGTATTATAAATCTCACTTTAGGGGGACACTCCCCAAGAGAACAGAATTTAAAAGAGGGCTTTAGGCAGTTGTTTAGATTTGAGGCAGCATCATTGCTTTCTCCTTCTAACCTCAGAATGACAGTGTATGTTGCTCAGAAAGAAAGGTTTTTACTGGTAGCTTTGTTGTTTAGAAGGTATGTATAAAGCATTGAGCAGTACTTAAAGCCCTGAACGAGTAAAAAAAAAAAAAAGAGTAATGTGCTCTCTCATTGTACTTCTCTCAGAATTACAGAATCTCCACTGAACTTTTCGTTCATGATCAATATAGAGAAAAGTATATTTTTATTTCCCCATATCATGAATACAGCTTTGAGTGGTAAAACAAACCCTTTTGTTTAAAACTTCTGAATGAAGGCATGAAATACTGGACTTCAGTGGGGGAAAAAAGCCTGTGAAATGGAAGTGGTCTGAAAAATGTAGGCTATATTAAATTAAATGAAGCATAATTATTCCAGGGAACTTTTAACATGGATTTTGACCTAACATTCACACTAAACATTGCTATGTTTTTCAATAAGTAGACAAAAAATGTACTTTTAATGAAAAAGAAAATGGTTTGTTAGTCTTCCAAAACTGCTGGGTCCAGTTGCATACTGTGGAAATTCAGGATGGGCAATTATTGCCCGTGTGCACTCCACACAGCTTGTCAGGCACGAGGAGTTTAATCTAACATTTCTCTCCAAGGGATGAAGACAACTAATGTCTTCAAATGACATTTTGTAACAGCATTTACAAGATCTTGTAGAAATAACTATTCTGATGGAATCCTCACAGTAATCTGTCTTATCAGTCATGATCTTTATAGTTTGTAGGGTTTTGATTTGTAGGGTTATGCTCTTTGTTCCTGAAACAGATCCTATTGAAAATGATGGCAAAACTCTCATTAACTTCACTGAAACCAGATTTAGCCTCCATACTTGCATAGAGCAGTAAAGCTGCACCAGATACACAGGACAATAATTACATTCTGTTCAATTTTAATACAAGCATGTGCCCTATGAAGAACTCATGCAAGCTGCCATTAGAGTTGCATTTGGGACTTCATGCTATGAATATATTTTCATGAAAATGTTAATTTTATGCCTCTTCCTCCTCTCTTTTCTCTCCATGTCACAGTGCCCAGGCTTTGCAAACCATGTTTCAGTTAATGACACCTAAGCAAATGTATGAACACTTCAAGGGGTATGAATATGTTTCACATATCAACTGGAATGAGGATAAGGCAGCAGCAATTCTGGAGGCCTGGCAGAGGATGTATGTTGAGGTAAGTTTGAAAATAAACTAGATATCATACTATGAAGTTCTAGTAAGATCCACTGCCTTCTGTCACAGCTTTTTGCAGTATTCTTTGAAGGAAGATGCTTAAACTGGAACTGAGTCATTACATCCCCATTTTTAAGGGTTCTTCTGGGGGTTTATTGTTTTTGGTTTGTTTTATTGTTTCCCGTAAGAAGCTGCTTGGTTATTCCCATGTGAGAAAGTTTTGCTCTTTGCTGTTTGGGACATTTTTGCTTTGTTGGAGCTAAGAAGTAACTTAAAGAACTAGCTGGAATTTAAAACCTTTTGGTTGGCATGGTTATTCTAAAGGTGTCTGGAAAACATAAGGCCACCATGGGCAGTTCTCTCAGCAGCAGCCCAGGTGGGGAGGCTGTGTGACAATGCTTGGCCTCTGTGTCCCAAGCCCTGACCTCCACTGTGCTGTTTCTGACCTCTGCAAATGGCCAGGCAGGAAGGGGCAAAGACATTGCTTGCCTGGGGTTAAAGCCAAAATTGGTACTGTATGGTGAAGCTACTGGAAGGGATTCAAGTTAAATGTTTGTAGCTGGAAATGCAGTAGCCTTTCCTGAAGGATGCAAATGCTTGTCCCGTAATCAGTAGCTTGCAAGAAACAATCATGAAACACACTTGTGTAGCATCAGAGTAATCTCTGCCTAGAGAATGGGCTTTCACAGTAGTGTTAGGGCAAAAGGAGTTGATTTCAGATGTGTGGTGTAGGAGATGGTAATGACTTCTTTTGACTAAGAAACTAAAATCTAAAAAAAAAAAAAATTCTTTAGTCACACCAAGCTTTATTCTTCTTTTCTTAGGTTGTTCATCAAAGTGTTGCACAGAACTCTACCCAGAAGGTGCTCTCCTTTACTACGACCACCCTGGATGACATCCTGAAGTCATTTTCTGATGTCAGTGCTATCAGAGTAGCTAGTGGCTACTTACTAATGGTAATAAAATAAATCTATTTATTTTTCCTTAGTAGGAGAGCGGGGCTTAAAAACCTGCTTTTTTGTTAGCAGAGAGTAGTCTAGAACATTTTACATACCATTAAAATTAAAAACTTTACCTCAGGCATATCACCTGTTCCACTTTGTAACCTCTGTGTCTATTCTGATTAAAAATGTGTATAAGGATCACTGTGTTGGGTAGGGAAAGATAGCTGTTAGAGAAGGATCCATTCTAATATTTTGGTTCTTTTCCCCAAACCCCCCTCCCTGCTCATCTCTTCAGCTTGCCTATGCCTGTTTAACGATGCTGCGGTGGGACTGTGCCAAGTCTCAGGGTGCTGTGGGGCTGGCAGGAGTCTTGTTGGTTGCACTCTCGGTGGCTGCAGGATTGGGCCTGTGCTCATTGATTGGAATTTCCTTTAACGCTGCCACAACTCAGGTATTTAAAAAACACAAGCCTGCTGTTAAATTGCAAGTACTCTGTTAATAAATGAACACAAGTGAATCTTTGAGGTGAAAAAAGCTGAAAAAATATTTTAGATCTAGATTTTTACTTGAGCCTTTTCCCTATCTTATACTGTGATGGATTAAGTGATCATCTTACCAATTGATACTAAAGGAAAAAACTATGTATTATGTAGTTGTACAATTGTTAGATTTTGAGCTGTTTGGTTTTCCTGTGTCTCAATACAAGTAGAGGCATCCAGTTGTACTTGAGGAGCTGCAGGTTCGGTTTTACATCTGAATATATCAGGATGTTCAAATTCTGAAAATATTTTGAATATAACTCAAATTATTATCAGATATTCTTTGCACAAAACTTGAACAACCTGTAAATGGCATATATTAAGTTCCTCAGCAATACTCCAGAAAAAAAGTCAATACCTGTGTTACTTTTTTTTGATTTTCATTTTAACCTTGGATTGGTGTACAGTGTAATGTAAGTTGGTTTAATTAGCTACTTAATGGCTAGATGCATGGCAGATTATAAAAGAACTTCTTGGTTTGTGTTTTGCTTTGCTTCTCTCCCAAGGTTTTGCCTTTTCTTGCTCTTGGAGTTGGTGTAGATGATGTTTTCCTTCTGGCACATGCATTCAGTGAAACAGGACAGAATAAGAGAATTCCATTCGAGGTAATGACAAAATGGTGATTTGGGGGAAGATAAAACAAAAGGCTTCATATAGGACAAGATAACCATGTCTAGAATTAATCAGTATAGGGTTTTTTTCTTGATAGCTTTTCCTAGGGTCTAGAAATTCTTATTTCTATCAAAATACGAAATTATAACAGTACATGTGATCCTAGGAAGTTTTGGAATGCTCATGTTCCTGAATTGAGTTATTTTGTGTATTTTTCTCTTTGTTGTATTTTCTGATGTTTATAACTGACCATGACATTTCATGTGTAATGTATTACTCTCACGAAATCTAAGACGTCATCCCTTTTATTATCCTGTTCTTTTATTAGTGTTTTTAGTCCCAGTCCAAAGTTTCTTATTCCAAATATGACCCATTTAAAATGAGTGTGTATTTGGTGACTCTGTTTTGTATAGGCAATGTCTTCTGTTTCTTTGCAGCTGGTTTGGCATACAGACACTCACTCTCATGTACCTCTATATGCTTCATAATAGCCTGTTCATTTGGGAAAGAGCCATGTGTTTATCCTGATTTTTCTGTGTTTTTTGTGGGTGGTCCATTTGCTTTGGGTTGTTTCTTTGTTTGTTTTGTCAGATACTTTTTTAAGATGTCTAGCTATGTTATACATCTGTGCTGTTAATATGTGCTTGTTTTGTCTAAAAAATGAGAACACTAAGTGATTCCACTGGTAAAAATCATATCCTGCTTAATTACAGATGTATTTTGATATTATGTCGGTACCAATTTAGTTTTGTGTTTTGAAGCTAAAATTAACTCTGGTAATGTATTCTGCACTCAAAAAACTTGAGCAGTTCGTGTGTCATTTGTTTTTCTTCTTAACAGTATACTTATTATGTGCTTTATTCTCACATAGTCTCAAATGCAAACTTGTATTCAGAACTTAAGTGTAATAATTTTTTCACTGCTACTGTGTTATATCTGCAGAATGACCCCTTCATTTTCTGGACATCACCTTATTCACTTGACTTTTAAGATATATCTTCTGTTTTGCAGGACAGAACAGGTGAATGTTTGAAGCGAACAGGAGCAAGTGTAGCCCTTACATCTATCAGCAATGTTACTGCTTTCTTCATGGCTGCTTTAATCCCTATTCCTGCTTTACGAGCATTTTCACTCCAAGTAAGTTTATGTTCTGTTTTGTTAGCTCTTATGCATGGTCCCATCATGGAAGTCCAGTGATGATAATTGTTAGTGGTAGCATTAAAGTCAGGTTTTGGTGCTGCTGCAGTTCACTGAATCAGTACATTTTTGTAGTTTACCATAGATCTGGGTACAACTGCCTACCCTTGATTCTGTTCTATGCCTATTCTCATGTATGGAGTCTCTCACATCTTCTTAGCAGGTGAAAGAATACCTTTTCCCCATCACAGCTGTGTTGAATGCAAAAGCCAAGATGTATGCAACTAAGCAAAAATAGTCTGCAGAAAGATTTGTGTTCTAAAGTCAAGAGGAGCAGACTGTAGTGTAGTGTGTCCTGTAACATTCCTCAGTAAGAATGTTCATGTTTGTCCAATTTGCTGCTCTTAAAAACTACAACCAAAGTGCAATGACAGCAGCAAATAATACATTTGCCATATTAATTATTACTCCAGCAGCAACTTTTACTGCCTTATTCCCAGTGTATTTTTAGCAAACTTGGAGAAAACTTCCAGGATTTTGTGTTCCAGCTGCTTAGAGAGAAAATGTGAATTTTTTGTGCTAAACCATATATCATTTGCTCTTCCTTTCTCTGTCTTCTTGTATTTGTGTGTGATAATACACCTTCAGGAATATGAAATATTAAGGATGTTGGAGAAAGATTTTTTTCTAAAAGTGAGGATGCTTTGAAGAAAGCTTTGGGAGCTTCTCTGGCACAAGCGATTTATAGTGCTGTAGAGCAAGCAAAATGTACTTTTTCAGTAATTATTTTTCTTCTGCTGTAGCCTGGTTCTCCAACAATTTTTCATTCTCATTGAGCCTTTGGCTAGCCAGAGGAAGCAAGGATTCCATTTTTCTTAATGTATGTGGCAATTACTGCTTTTTTCAGAGATTTAAGTATGCCTACATTAAGCTGTAAAATGGTATATTGTTTGTGATTACAGTTATGTTACCAATAAGCAATTGGCTTTCTGGACTGCAAGTGCACATTGCTGGTTTGTGTCCAGCCTCTCATCCACTGGCACACACAAGTCCTTCTTGGCAGGGCTGCTCTTGATCTGCTCATCCCTCAGCCTACTTTGGTGCTGCAGAATCAGGTACAAGTGCAGGTGCAAGACCTTGCACTTGGCTGTGTTGAATCTCATGAGGTTCCCATGATAAAGACCAGTTTAGATGTGTGAAATACTTTCGGACTTATATCACCTCCTCTATTGGAAGAAGTTGTTTATTTCTCTGAAATCTCTGGCCAAATATCAAACATCTAACATGTACCTTCAGCAGCTAACAGGATATTAGAGATCACCAGACTTTTTAGTATCTGTGCTTTACAGAGGTTACATCAGCCTAAATGCATCTCATAAGGGATATTCAACAGAGGTGGGCCATTTTGTTGTAATCACACTGCTGAGCTGTTGAGTGTGAGCCACTAAAATTAATTCTTTTTTATCTGATCAGATTTTGCTCAGTTTTTTCTGTTTTCACTCTTCACATTAGAACATGACAGGTTGCCTTTGGAACATACATAGACACCACAGCTGTAATTGTTAGTGTCATCAATATAAATTAAATACACTCTTTCTAAAGTAATTAGTTTTTGCTTACTGCCATGCTGTAGACTGAGTCACTGAAAGTTTAAAAAATAAGAGTATGCATATAGCAAAATGATAAGCAAAAAGTTTCCCATGAGATTTTAACATATTATTGTGTGAACATGTTGATGTTATTCAGAATAAAAACATCACAATCAAAGTCCTTTTTAAGGCAATGATTAATACAGAATTTATGTGTAGGAACTCAAATGCCTGTTCAGAAATTAGTGTTTGAATTGCTCAGTCTTTTCTCACTTGGTAATTTGTGTTTGCTTGCACATAGTAGCCNTTAATCACAGTACTCAGAATCATAGAACAATGGCAGTTTGGTGGGTGGTCCACACTCATATGTGGGTTTCTTTATTTACAGTCTCCTTCCTCCCCCTCCCTCTTACTCAGACTTGTTTAAACAAAAAGTCTTTGCTGTTTTTGATAGTTTCCTAGCAAAATTTAGAAAGCAATGAAATACTGCATTTACTTTTCACAGATGCTGCCATTTTCTTGTCTAGATAGTGAATTTTTGACAGATGGGCTTAAAAAAAAAAAAGAATTGCTCTTGATATTGTTTTGCTCTTTATTCACTTTTCTTAAGACATTGCAAGGTAAATGTCAAAATTTCTGTAACTCTTGAGGTCTAGTGTTGGTAAATTACCCTGTCTGCTCAAGGAGAATAAGTGGTTTTCTGTGTCTGCAAGCTCAGCTTCTGGTTAGAAACTCATGTTTTGTATATCAGTGCTTTCTTCTATCTCAGCTTCTGTCCTCTTCTGCCAGCTAAAGCAGTTCATTGATACCTCTGAGTTGTTCTTTTATTTTATGGAACTCAAACACTGCAAGTCCGATGTTGTCTTGAGAGTTAGCTAGTTAGCTGTTTCTAAGATTTAAAGAATGAAATTCAGTACTTTTAAAAGTGAGATCTTTAAACTGAATTACATTATACAGGTAAGGACAGCTTTTTCACTCTTTTATTTAATTTCTTGGTCTTATTAAGCAGTTTTAGGATTTTGAGATTGCTGAATATGACCCAAATAGTCAGAAGAATCACCTGTAAGAATACGCGGAGCTTTGAAGGACTGGGTCCTGAGTTTTCAGATGTGTTCCATTTCTTAAAATTGTTGTTGAGGAAGAGGTTACCAGTGAAATCTGCTGAAAGTTTGGAAGTTTGCAGTAGGAATGTTTTAAATATAGTCCTTTGTTTTGAGTATAAATGAGGGAAGGCAAGGCAGAATGTAAGTGGATTGGGCTGTATTCTTTCCTAAGACAGACGAGTCAGACGCTGTCACACAGTAAATCCTGCCCAGGAAAGATAAGGTACAAAAATTCATCTAATTCCCCTAGTTTATACCAGAAACTTCTTCCCCTAACAGCAGAGGAGTGGTGTGGAACCACTAATGAGCAGGGTGGAACTTTTCCCAATAAGTCTTAGCAGTAACTTTTTCCTTCACCATGAGAATGACAAATTTTTTTCCTAAGTGTAAAAGTGCATTGACAGGTGGTGGTGATGGGTTTGTGGAGAGAAAGAATGTTTGCATTTAAGCTCATTCAATTATCTTATTCTGCTGAAGTGGCTTGTCCCCTGTCTTTTACCCACATCATTTACCTCTCCCTGCCCCTGACATGAGAATTTAACAAGCAAAATTAAAGCCTAAGGGAAGAGTAGGTGGGGAGGGGCAAGGATCTGAGTTTGTACCCTGTCAGGAGTGAGTTGCAGATAGAGAGCAGTAGGGTGGAAGTTTCCCTGACAGACCTCCTCCTCTGTTCATCACCTCTGGCTATAGAGCACACCCGGTCTCCTTGGGTGGGCTGCCAGGAATGGCACATAGCAGCACATACCTTCAGCGGGGCCCCAGCACATACCTACCAGGCTGGCTCCCTGCTCCCTCCCTGCCTCCAGCACAGACTGCCATTCTTCTGTCTCCGTTAACAGTTGCAGCAGCAATAATATTTTTAGGCTGTGCCTTATGAAAAGATGCAAAAACCATAGCATATTTCTCAGGAAGTGAGCAACGTATTTTTTTCTGATTAATGGAATTTTTTTACAGCTCTCTGATCTCATTTCACTGAATGCCTTCATTTTACACCCTTGAGTAGGCTTCATTTTATCCCTTCTAGGACTACTCTTACCTTTGTTGATTTCTCAAGTGAAAGGTTTGAGGCCCTTTCCCTTCTCCTTTGAGCATTGGTCTCTGAAAGGTTAAGAGAAGATACCCTGTCCCAAAAATCCTAAACTTGCTTTCAGCTTGGGTACTGCCTGTACTCTGGAAGCTCTGCTGCCACAGTTTATTGTTGCTTTTACAGATTGTGGCCATTGCATTTCTCATACATTCCCATTCTATGACACCAGATGTCTGAACGGCACTGGGAGGAAAGCAGTGGCAGATGCATCAGGTCAGGGACTGAGTCACTCCTCAAAAATTCTTCCTTCCCTTTTCTTATCAAATCACAGGGTTGTTTTTGATGGGACAACAGTTCATAAAAGAACATAATTTTCTGTATTTAGTTGTGAAAACTGAGAACTGTTACATCCTTGTAACTCTGGAGAGGTGGGTGAGAGAGTGTGTGCATTACATAGTAAGTGTGGTGTTAAGCTCTAGGAATCTATTCAAGTACCAATCAGAACAGAGATTGCTTCGAAATATTCTACTTACAGGGTGGTTAGTTACATCAACACTAGGATGGCACAATGGAAAATGCAGTTGTTCTAAAAAGAGATTTCCATGTAAGTAGGCAGATTTACTGTGTGTTGTTGGATTAGTTTTGATACTTCTTTAAAAAATCAAATGTCAGTATAACTAACTTTAATGGCGTCTCAACCACACACTTGAGTATTAATTTTCAGATTTAGTAACGTTGGAGATTTAAGGATATTGGAATCTACAGAGGGAACTGATATGGCATGAAGTATTCACAATTTATGGAGCAGAAACAGAGAACTTTTGTTAGTTTTTCAGCCATGCTGGGAGGAGTAAGAATTATTTAGTCAGACCTCAGCTGTTTTTTCCAAATCTCAATAAATCTTAGCTGATCCTTGATACAGGATCTTGGTTAGGCACAACTAATTATTCATGTTACATGGGTGATTCCACCTTTTTTGGTTTAATGGCAGTAAGCATTTGCATTGAACTAAGTCCAACAAACACCTTTCTTGCAACAGCAGCCATTTATTTTTCTGACAGATTGAATTAATTCTAGAGAGGATCAAAAGCAAATCACTAAATTTTAAAGTCTTGGCTATGAACTTACATACTTTTCTGTGTGAATATTTATAAATCATTAAGTAGCCATTGGATCTGTTCTCACAAAGATGGCTAAATACTAGTTTGGCTTTAAGTACCAGGTAAATTCTGTTTTAATAGCTATGTCTACAGACAACCAGCAGGACCAAAAGCTTACTTCAAGCAGACTGGAGACAAGAAAAGAAGAACACCAATAAAACCCATTTTTGTATATAATGTATTTATGATTAAATTTCCTAGAAAATGTTTACATAATTAGTCGATTCTGTCATTTTCAGAATAGTAAAAGTGATATTGAAGACTTTTATTATACTCTGAAAGCTTCAAAACTGTTAAAATCATTCAGTATGTTATTACTTTGATTTTCACAGATAAATGTAATCAATTTATGTCATTTAATTGGCACATAAGAATTTTTAAAACATGGATTTGGTATAGCACATCTTTTGTGCTGCCAGTTTTGAGGTTTGATTTTTCAAGATCAAAAGAAGCCATTCATTTAGTTGGGAAAAAAAGAGGTCACATTTATATCAGGTCTTTTTTTTAGCCCAACTTTGTTCCTTTTTATGACTGTTTTAACCCAAGTAGTCATTACTTCAGAAGTTACTTGTGGAAGCACTTGATAATTTATATATAGATTACCTTCACATGAAACCAGGCTACTATTGAGGTGGCAACTGCTTATCTAATGGGTAAAATACAAGGGTTTTTTTCCACCGGTGGATGGCTCAACCATTTTTCCCCCAGTGTCTCTCCTACTCTTACAACTATCTTCAGTTCCATCTGTGCCCAGCTTTCCCTTTGTGATGGCTTGTGCTCCTAACAATTCTGCATTACAAATAAATGCTATCAATAATAATGATAGATGCTGCACCACATATGTTTATGGAAATTCTCTGGGAATCTCACTGTGGGAAAGGGTTTGAAGTATGGTTTGAAAGGGGGTGGGCGTGGAGGTTGTTTTTTTCATTATGTGATACTCGCATTACAAATTAAACCAAGTATTCTTGTTCCAATTTAAGACTCATTTTGCTAGACTGGCTCATAAATCAAGCTCTGTTAAACACAAGCATATTAATACACAGATTTACTATGTGGTGTTGGTTTAATTTTGATTTTCCTTTAAAAAGAATCCCTGATAAAGTCAAAATGTTGCTCTTTTTTGGCTACACTTCTAAGTACATCAAATGCATAGTATTTTTACTTAAATAGATCAGTTTCATTAAAATTTACTTAAACCTTCATTTCCGATATAATAATGTGCTTTAGTGTTATTGTGATGCTTAAATTACTTCAGTTCCCTTAAATGTGAGAACTTTAGTTCTAGTTCCAGATTTGCTTTTGCTTCCATCTTATTTTACCTTGAGACTCTAAATATGTTAGAATTTCGTATAAAAATATGATTACTGAGTCAATGGACTCTGTTTTTCCACTTTAAAATTAATCACCACATATCCAGGCACAGATGTGTTAAAATAATACAAACTTCGTTATTAAAATTAATTAATTAACTGTGATAGACCTACCATACTGAAGTGGTAAATGGGTGAATGGATGAGAATTGAAAGGAATTCTTAAGCACTGTAAAGCTGATGCCCTACGTGAAGTTTAGCAACATTGATTCTCCTATTATTGTCTGTAGGCAGCAGTTGTGGTGGTATTCAACTTTGCTATGGTTCTGCTGATTTTCCCCGCTATCCTGAGCATGGATCTTTATCGTCGTGAAGACAGGAGGCTGGATATATTCTGCTGTTTTACAAGGTGAGAATGAGCAATAGGTGGATGCATGTCCTTTTTGTGGTCACCAATCAGTGCTTTCATTCCTTGTCAGGAGTGGAAGTTCTTCACTGAAGCGGGATCAGTACGTTATTGTTATTATTTCAGTGCTAGTGACTGACTTAGATTTGCTACTTTGGTTTTTACCTGCCTGAGGGGAAAAGGTAAAATACATCTGTCTCCCTTTCCCTCTTTTTCCCCACTTCTCCCTCCCCCGCCACTTTTCCCTTCATTCACACATATGTTCATTTTGACTGTTTGAGAACAACTTTTTGAAAGCAGAGAAAAGCTCCATGATTTAGGAATATCTTCAAGTATTTTTAGAATGTTACAAGATACTGTAAGGTGACCATTGCCAGTGCTGGGTAGTCTTGGAAAACTGTACGTAACTCAGGATACTGGGACGCCTCACAGTAAATCATTGTGTGTTAATTTTTATGCTTTTATGCCTTTAAACCTAAGTAAATAAACTGTAAAATTACTTCTTCTTAGCTGAGTCTTTCATAGAACTAAAAGGAATATCAGTACCATTACAGGATAATGCTTGATAAAGTTTGTGTTATGGCTGTGCATTCAGACAGTGTACAAGTACCTGGGTACTGACCTGATTAGCTTGTGTAATTAATGGAGTGGTGCTCATAAATATCTATGTCTTCAGACAGATGCTGTTTCCTTCTTTCTGAAGCATAAGAAATGTGCACATATTCTCAGAGGCCTGCATTATGAACCATATCTGAGAAACGTTTCATAAAAGTGCAGAATGAAGTTAACATCTAAGCGTTACACTTAATATAAACCACATAATAGTAGTAGAAGCAATCTCAGATGAAAGCATGTAATCAGATGTTTTTCCCTTCTCTTACAGTCCATGTGTCACTAGAGTGATTCAGATTGAGCCCCAGGTATATGCAGAGAACGACAATACTTGCTACAGTCCTCCACCCCCATACAGCAGCCACAGTTTTGCACATGAAACTCAGATTACAATGCAGTCCACAGTGCAGTTGCGCACAGAATACGATCCCCATACGCAGGTGTACTACACCACAGCAGAGCCTCGCTCGGAGATATCTGTGCAGCCAGTGACAGTGATGCAAGATAACCTTAGCTGCCAGAGCCCAGAAAGCACAAGTTCGACGAGGGATTTGCTTTCCCAATTCTCAGACTCCAGTATGCATTGTCTTGAGCCACCCTGTACAAAGTGGACACTCTCATCTTTTGCAGAAAAGCATTATGCTCCATTCCTCCTAAAACCAAAAGCTAAGGTAAGCAGGGAACTATTTATCTGTTTATCCAACATAGTCTTCTGCCTTGTCCAGTTATCCTGGCAGTGGTATTAAATGTAAGGAATAAATACAATTCTTGTGGAATAACAGTTCTTAATAATTCTACAGGTGATTTAAAAGTTCTATCTTGCAAGTGTTGTAGAGACATACTTTTTGAATGTAGTGAGGGTTTTAGTGACTTTCAGTAATACAAGCTTGTGAGTAGGGAAATTAATGCCACTTTTAAACTTTATTACAATATAAATTCCTCATCCATGATGCAAAGCCCCTTCACTGAAGCACAAATAAACTCAGTCTTATAGTATGTGTGCATTTAGGAAAAAAAAAGATACAAGAAAGAAAGCTTGAAAGTAGACCAGTGGATGTTAATCTTTAACCTGGCTTTGTAGTCTGAATTGTTAGTTCCTTTAGAAGCCTAAAACAAAAGAACATTTTCATTTTCTGTTGCAGATTGCAGTTATTTTTCTTTTTCTGGGTTTACTTGGGCTCAGCCTTTATGGAACTACCCGGGTGAGAGATGGACTAGATCTCACAGACATTGTACCACGGGAAACACGGGAATATGACTTTATTGCTGCACAGTTCAAGTACTTTTCATTCTACAACATGTATATTGTGACACAGAAAGCAGACTATCCAAATGTCCAGCACTTACTTTATGAACTTCACAGAAGTTTCAGCAATGTGACATATGTTTTGTTGGAAGAGGACAGGCAGCTTCCCAAAATGTGGTTGCACTACTTTCGAGATTGGCTGCAAGGTAAGAGAGTGTTACACAAACTTTCCTTAATTCAACAAAACTACCTATGGCTCATACTGGTGTTGCCTTCTTCAAATATGATCACACAGTAAAGACTGCGAGCAGGAGGGAAAATGCCTAGGTGCTGCTCCAAAATCACACATGGACTTGCTATTTTTCCAGCAGGTCACTCAAACACAAATAATTTGATTTCCCAGTAAGATAATTTTGAGGCTTTAAGTAATTATATCCATGTGAATCATTTCTAAACAGCTAATGAGAAGTTCTGCATTATAATTGATGGCCAAATATGATTCACTGTCTTGGGTAAATAAATGTTTGCTTAGTGTTTTCAGAACAGTAAATTAAAAGTCCCTGTCTAGTGATGTATTCTGACACAGGCTTGACTTCGAGCTCTTGAGTGATCCTGTTGGCTTCATCTGGGACTACTGGCATGGAGACAGTTTTGTGGCTTATGTGTTCTATTGGATTGGGAACTAACTATATATTCTAGATTTTCAGTCAAGTATCCTCTTTCTGTGGGGATGCTCTTTCTGTGCTGAAGTGTAACAGGGTGGAGAAAGACAAGAGCAGGTGTGGTCTTTCTTTCAGGTACTATGATGGTAGTTGTATTGAAGTCAACTAATTTGAGATATTAAAATACTATAATTAGACATGTTGAGACATCTGTTTTGTATTTAAAATAAATAGTCACTGTTACATCTTAGCAAATTTACCAGCAAACATACCCTCCCAAGGGGTACTTCTCTCCTACCTCTGTCTTTCTGTTGGGAAAATCTCCAGGAAACTTTGCCAACAGAAAAGTAAATTGTGTTGACCTATTGAGACTGTAGATTTTATCTGTAAATGTGTACAGGTGACCAGTGCAGGCAGTGATTCTTAGAGAACATGTAGGTAACTGTCAGTAACTGGGGTGTTTTATTTTCTCTGAAAATAAGTCATGCAATATTAGGAAAGCAGGTGCATCTAAGTGACAGATCTATAGAAAATGAGCAAGTTTCTGTTGTGTTTAATGTGTTGATAAATAATACAAGGCAGTATTTCAGATACTAGCTTTGGAGTTTTTTAATGGTTTTAAAATATACTGGATCGATTCATCACAGTTTACTTACTGGAAGTTTTATTTAAATATTTTGCTTGCATAAGCGTATTGAACTATAAGGGAAGACATTACTGGCAAGAAGAAAATTCAGCATAGTTTAGATGTTTTGCTGGAGTAGAACCTTAGTATATTTTCTAGATTTCTAAGTAATCATGTTTCTACATGCTTTTCCAGATTCTCTTAAACCTCTGCTGTTCATTTTGTTTCTTTTGTGGGTATTTTTATTTGCTGTTCCAAAACAGTAGGAAAAAATGTATCTGGTGTTGTCCCCCCCCTTTTACTTCCCCCCCTTCCCCAGTGAGGGAGATGGAAATCTGAGATTGTGTTCAGAAAGCTTTTTTAGTACTCAACTTCAGCACAATCTGCCAGCGGTAAAGTCAGGAAGAGGTGTCCTTGGATCTGCTCCTTGGCAGGCTGCTCCAGGTAAAATGCTGGAGGCTAGCCCACCTGGTATTGCTCCCAGGAGTGCTTGCATTGCCAGTGCCCCTCTCTCAGGTGCATCACATCCTTTCCCAAACCACTTCCACTTTGGGTGCCTCCTTGTCCTCCTTATAATCACCTGTTTGTGTGGCCTTGAGCTGGTGCCAAGGGCCTGCATGTCTCCTTCTCTGCACTATATGTCCGTGTGCCTACATGACCTTTCCAGCCCTGCTCTTCTCTTAAGGGTGTTCCTATTCTGTGCTTAGTTTAGCACATAGTTACTTTTCCCATTCCAGTCCACATTGGCCTTCCTGTCGTTATTTGTCTGCTTCTTCCACAAGAGGAGCTGTATTTCTGGTACCCTGACTATACTGGCAGGCTGTGTGGAGCTAAAATGTTACTGTGGAATGGTCAGGGAGAATCCAGGAAGAGTGCCTTGCTGTGATCCAAGGGGACATGCCAACCCTGTGATGGAAGGTGCATTGCTTGGCCTGTTGATCACCCACAGCTTTAGAATTAATCATTATGATTAATTAGAATTCAGGTCTGTATCCTTATTCCTCCTACCCACTTTTCCTGAGAGGGACACAATTAATACAATCTTGCTGCTTCATAAAGTCACAGGGCTGTCTTTAAAGGGTATGATACTGCATTCTGAAAGCTGTAAAGGAGGATATTGAGATGTATTAATAGAAAGAAGTTTTGTTTTCAGTTGGTACAGGGCATTGATGTAAGAGGGGGGAGTGTTAAACTGTCACACTAAAAGCTGCCACAATTGTCATAGCTGGGGAATTATCTCAAGGTGCAGACACTAACAGGCTGAATAATACCTGATTGTTACCTACTGTGGCTGCTGTGAGGGAGTCAAGGGAAGGGAAGACAAAGAGAATTTACAAACAAGGTGCAGTTTTAGGCTGAATTCAGGGAGGCTCCTCTGTGAGTTGGAACACTTCCATTGGTATTTTGCATGCTGGAGGGACAGGATAATCAAACTAGGGACAGCTTGGAACTCATGGCTAATTCTTGCCAACTTGACTGTGAATTTAGTGCAAGACATTAATGGCTCAAGATGGCCTTCTGACATGCACACATTTGTCCTGCAGAATGAGGAAAGCAACATGTGAACAAAAGCATTTTTTATCAAGAAGGTGTTCTTGGTCTTTTTCCCATGTATTTTCCGTCGTTTAATAGCAGTGGAATGCTTTCTGCCTAATGTACTTCTCTTTTCAGAGGTCCCCTTGTGTTTTTGATTTCTAGTATCATATTATGTGAGCATATTTTCTGTTACTGAACTTGCAACAGAAGGAAAGTTAACAGTAATCATTCATTTAAACTGCAAATGTTAACATTATTTTTGTAAGTGACTGAATGTAAATGAGGTAGCTTGAATTCTCTGGTGGCTTCTAATCAGTGTGTTTTTGCAAAGCGAAATCTTATCTGGTGCTTCATGGTGGCAGCTGTTCACATGAGTCAGTAAGAATTCCTTCCTCATCCCCATTCCTGCATCCCACATAATTTTGGATGTTGTCACTTCTGAAGCATTAAGCAAAAGTGTCTGCTGATGTGAGAGAATCCCATATACAAGATTTTTTAAATTCCCTCCTTTTCTGCAGAAAGAGGTCAACAAGATACTTTTATCTTTCTGCCCAGAAACATTTAATTCGTCTCATTTATAAAAGGTGAAATATCTTTTAAAATAATTGGTATGAACATGTTGGCTTTGAAAGCATCAACTCTACTACTGTTTCCAAAGTATAATGGGAAATTTTCATTATTGAAAATTTGAAATCCTTGAGAAATTAAGCACAACTGATAGTGGTTTCTTGATATTCTTCCTGCAGACTCTCTTGCAACCACAAACTGATAGTGTCACATGCCAGTGGATTTATTTGCTAGTGTGTGTCTGTGGAGCTCCCTGACTGGAGTGGGATGTTTGAAAGCTGTGCCCTGACATGCTGTCTGTCTCAGCAGTTTGTGTGCTCCTCTGGCTGAAGGGAGTTATTTTTACTGGAAGTTAATACGTTCTTTGGTTGTCTCCTTCTTTTCTATGTGCTTTTTTGACTGCTTCCCCTTAACTTCACAAAGTTGTCTTATGTGTGACTGGTACAAATAGCACAAATGATCAAATGATCTCTCTGAGAGACTGATATGGAGCTGGACTTGGCACAGGAGAGATGGATTGGTATTTTTGCATGTCCTGAGCAATATTTCCCCTCTCCAAGGGTGCCAGAAAACAATGCTTTTTTTAAAGGGGCCCCCAAATTCCTTTGGTGATGATGCCATAAAACCTGACAGCAAATTGTCCTCCTCCTGGGCCAGTGCTGGAGGGCTGCATGCACAGATCTGGCAGGTTTCTTTCATTGTTTGGTTCTCAGCCTGTTCGCTTCATGTGATTTGACACGATTCAGCGAGACAACATGGGAGGCAGTTATCTAAGGGAGAAGGGGAGAGTGGGTACTTTGTCCTGGAGGCAGTGTCAGCCGGGTGCATTTTCTCTTATCTCAGTACAGCTGTAGTTAACCTATCGAGTCTGCAGTGATGGTTTTTGTTATGGCTCCTCAGCCCAGCTGCGAGGTGGGTCGGTGATTTCCTCCACTGCCACTCCTCCACACTTTTTCTTCCCTTCCCTGGACATGTGGTTTGTCATCTGCTTCCACAGAGCCTCCTTGTACTGGGCTGTGGCTTCCTGTACTAAATCTGATCCAAATTTCTGCTGTGAGGTACTGAAGGGTGGCAAGGAGGAAAGTAACAGTTGAGAGTGAATAGGTGTTGGCTGTGATCTTTACATGTGCTGGCAGCAGATCCCATGACTTGTATTAGCTGCACAAGTTGAACAGATGGAACAAATTGACAAAATCGTGTTCGCTCACGCTGTGCTTGAGGAGCAGCTGAGTTGCTGTTTGAAGTTAAAAGTTTGAGTGTGTTTTTTTTACCCTCTTGTAGTGGAATTTCTGAATATAGCATAGAAGCTATTGCCTCAGTGCTCTGCAGTAGCCCAAAACAGTTGAAGAGAGTGGTGTATGTCCTTTTCTGTGACTCGGTGCACTCAGCCAGGGTTTTGGTGAGGCAGAGGTGGGAGTAAAGAGAGTGTTTCCCTTCTAGGTAGCAGACTAAATGTCCTCTCTGGTTTTAAGGTGGTGAAGCTGGATGAAGGCTGAGCTCAGCCCTTCTCTGTTCTGGCACCATCGAGGTCAGGGCAAGACTTCAGCTTTGTTTTGAGTAGTGTGTATGAAAGAGATAATAAATGCAAATATGCATATGATGTTTTGAGTGTGATGATTCTGAAATTGTGGTTCATGAGGAAAACCAATTTTTATTCTAAGTAACATTAGCTCTTTCCCATACAATCCTTCAAGCAGAGTGCTCAGAGAACATCTCCAATTTGCCTTGAGGGGAAGCTGTTTATACCAATGCACATCTGCAGCTTGCTTGCTCAGCTTTTCTGGTCTGCACAAAATGGAAAGACTTCTGGGGCTTCTCCATTGCATTTTCTTGCTTCCCCTACTTTTCTTCACACAAAATACTGGACATGCAGCTGGTACTTTTATCTCCCCACATGCTGACAGTAAATGAGGAGCCCCAAATTTAGGAAACAGCAGGTGGATAATTTTCATCCTGATCCAGCTATAAAAAAGTAATTAATATTCTCCGTCTGAAATTTGTTTGTAAGAATGATTACTTACCTGCTTGTTCTGTTTTCCCCTTGCCTCCCTTAACTCTTTAGGACTTCAGGATGCATTTGACAGTGACTGGGAAACTGGGAAGATCACTTACAACAACTATAAAAATGGATCTGATGATGCTGTTTTGGCTTACAAACTCTTGGTACAAACAGGCAACCGTGCAAAGCCCATTGACATCAGTCAGGTAGTGTGTCAGAGTCCATGCTGGTTTACATAGCAATACACAAGTCATCAGGAGTGAGGGGAGGTGCATAAAGAATGTCCTAGTTTCTTCTTTCCAGCTCAAGAAGCTGAATGTCTTGAGTTATACGCTGCTTGCGTGGCCTCCCTGACTTTGCTGAAGCCACTCATTAGCTGCAGTCTGGCCTGTGTTGCAAAGTGTTCAAAATCAACATGAGGAATGTCAGTCCTTGATTATCACTGATTGGTGTGCATTTGGCATTGCTCCTGTGTCAGACACACTCAGTTTCCGTTGAAATTGTGAAAAATGCTACTCTGCATCTGTATGTAGATGTAGTGTAGTTCTATGCCAGACACTTGAAATTATTTGGTTTGTTCCTGCTGATTTATACCAAACTTAAGATTTTAAAAAATATGTTGATGAATGATAGAGGAAGGAGACTTAAATCATTACATGCAGTATCATATTCTTGTACCATCATCACTAAATACATCTAAACTGTTGTAGAACTAAGAATGGCAGTTGTTAGAGCTGCCTGAATAAAATATGCCTGAGGTTACAAAAGCATATGACTGCATTTGTGGTAAGCCATTGGTAGGTGGAAGTACGTTAGATGTGGCTCCTTACACTAAAATCAGATTTCAAACTTTGAAGTAGAAATTCTGCAATAATATAACTTCTCTCTGAGAGTCATCATTGACTTGCTGTGCTTTCAGGCAGAAAATAGACTTTCTAGTGAGCTTCTTGGCAATTCTGCTTATTGTCTTTCTCTTTTCTTCCTGCCATTAATGGTGACAGATTTACAGAGTACATTGTTCAAAGTTACTATGGTGTGTGAAATGCACTGCTGTATAGCAACATGCTGTCAGGTCTGAAAGAAACTTCAGCTATAAATTAGGCAAAGTAAGTGAGTTGAAGAGAAAACCTTCAGTTAGATTTTTTGCCTAGCAGAGTGTACTAGGTACACTGTGGAACAAATGCAATTGGACTGCAGCTGCTGATATAACTTCCTGTGCCTGGGAGGGAGAAAAGTGTGGTGCACCCACAGGGGCTGAGCACTGTACTGTGCAGTTTCAGAGACAGCTTGAAGACATACAGTTGTTGCATATCCTGTGGACTAATTGAATCCAGATCCTTGGAATCCAACCTTTTTTTTTTTTGACTGCTGTCACTGTTGTTTTTCATTTCATTAAAAAGACCTGGAACTGGAGCTGAGCCAGAATTTTAAATAAACAAAACAAAAACACCAGTAATATTTTTTACCCATGGAGTCCTCTGTCAGAGCTCTAGCTGTGCAGGATTTGGCTAACAGAACCCTGGAAGTGTACCACTGCTGTTTACCCCACAGATGCATCTGCCCACTGTGACCCAAATAATACAGGGCACTCATCTGCTTTCATGACGCTGGGCATTTTCTGGATACATAGGTCATAGGAGGCAAGTGTTAGCAAAATTTGTACAGATGTTGTTTTATTTTTATAGCTCTCCTCCATTTACTGGGTGGCATTTCCTTCAGTGTTAACAACAGAGGTTAACTGCACACAGGCGTGTATGAGGACTCTTGCCAGGTTTTCTTTCCATGTCTTTAAATATGTTTCTCCAACTTGGTTGTTTCTCACTCTTGGCTGGTCTTTCAGAATTTGTATTTATTTGGTTTCATCTATTCTGGAACCATCTGCTGATTTAGTCGTTAATGTAAATATTATATGAGTACTAATTTATAAATTAGCCACTGTTACTGTATTTTTTTAGATTTTGTTTTCATTGTCAAACAGTAGTTTACTGGTAAGTCACTTCAAGTGAAGATTCATGTACTTTTGCTTTTCCCTTCCTGTATGTGTTGCATCTCCAGCCTGTTTGTTGAAAGCATTACAGCAAGAGCCTGGGAGCAGAGCTCATTCTGAAAGGCTTCTAATTTTTCTTCAATTTTGCAGTTGACTAAACAGCGTCTGGTGGATGCAGATGGAATCATTAACCCCAATGCTTTCTACATCTACCTGACAGCCTGGGTTAGCAATGACCCTGTGGCCTATGCTGCCTCGCAAGCCAACATCCGCCCTCACCGCCCAGAGTGGGTCCATGACAAAGCAGACTATATGCCAGAAACACGGCTGAGAAGTAAGTAGCATTTCATCTTAACGTCTTACAGTCTACATAAGTGTTCCCACTGCTTCCTTCAAGCACCAGTGGCCCTGCAGTTGGCTGATGCTTGGTAGGGCTCAGAAATGGAGGCAGGACAAAACACTCTGTAGTCTTAGGAGATCCAAGCACCATTGCTACTGTGGCACCACAGCCAGATTTTTATCGTATCAAAAAGCAAGTTTCATAACAGTTAAAAGTTCTAAATTTTTACAGTAAGCATTGTTTTTTTAGTGTCACCTGATAGTTCTGTCTGTGAGAGAAATCTGGAAATTGTATGAAATTCCTGCCTAAGTAATTCTAAATTTTCGTCACTGAGATTCTATCATGTTTGTCCTCAATTCTTAATACCTGAGAAATTTTTATCAAGATAACTCGTATGCTAAGCTACCAGCACTGATACAGTACAAGAGCCACTAAATTAGGGGAGAAGTCCCACTTCATGCCATTCACTGTTTTCCTGGGCACCAATACCAGTTCACATTGCTTTGCTTCAGCTTTCAGCTTTTTTGGGAGGGTTGCTAGTTGTACACTAGTGGGGAAGGAGAGAGGGCATATAGGGGACAACTAGTACACTTGGAAATGTGACTGGATAACCAACTAGCCATGCTTCAATGTATCCAAACCCTAGAACTTTGTGGCAGTCAGCCAAGTCTGGTCTTAATGAAAATTTATAGTTTAGATTATAAGAGGGCAAATCATGTTAAGCAAGTCAATTGAGTGACCCTTCAGGGTCTGGAACACACAACAACAGTAACCAAATGCTTGTTGTTAGGAGGGTTGGTTTTTTTCTTGTCATAGAGTAAACTTAGCATTACACTCAAAAAAGCATGGAGAGTGTTGGTGTGTCAAATTATTAAAGGATAAAAAGTTACATATTTTCTCAGAAAACCATTACAATTATATTGGGTTTTTTCCCCCTGTAATTTCTATCAATAACAGAACCTGGATTTCTGAATCTGACTTTCACAATATTTGATGGAAATCTTAAAAACAACCTGATTGAGACTAATTTTTCTCTAGTTTTGTGTCAGTGGACCTCAATTAATCTCATTCTTTAATTCCAAAGGAATTACACTGGTATAAAAGAGGAGTATTTGGATAAAATATTTAAATTATGTGATTGTCTACTTTACATTACAGTTAGGGATTTTTGCCCAGGTATTCAGTAAAAACCACTATAACACTGATGAGGATGAAGTACATGTATTGAAAGATACCTTTTAAATTATATATAATAGTTTGGGGACTCAGTGTAAACTGTATTCATCCCATTGCACTGCATGATAAAATATAGTAATCTCATGTACTGCTTCTGGTTTCAGTTTATTGGGGAGTTTTAAAAATACCACTCATTCCAAAGACGTAAAATTTAAATTCGCCACCCTTAAGTATTTTGCAATGAAGAATAAATTGTTTTGTTAACCATGCTTTCTGTGTATCTTATTCTTCCCAAATGCACATTTTAACGCTGCTCTCATTTTCCTAGTTCCAGCAGCTGAGCCCATAGAATATGCTCAGTTTCCTTTCTACCTCAATGGATTGCGTGAAACTTCTGACTTTGTGGAGGCTATTGAGAAAGTGAGAGCTATCTGTAGCAACTACACCAGCCTGGGGATTGCCAGCTACCCAAATGGTTACCCATTTCTCTTTTGGGAGCAGTACATTGGACTTCGTCACTGGCTCCTCTTATCCATTAGTGTGGTTTTGGCTTGCACGTTTCTGGTGTGTGCCCTCTTCCTCCTAAACCCCTGGACAGCTGGGATCATTGTAAGTTTATTATAAGAGTCTTTGTTGAAGTCAAATTCCTTTCAGCATAGCTCTTGCTGTAGTCGGCAAGGTTTTGTTTATGTCTGGGCCTCTGCTGGAGTATGTATATTGCATCATTCATTATATATTTATTTAACTTGAGGGGGTAGGGTTCATGCTAAAGGTATAAACCTTAATAACCTTAATCTTCTGGCCACCTTTTTTGCAACTTTAAAGGTTGCTTAGAAAGGTACATAAACTTTTGCCCTTGCCCAATGCATGCTAACATAAGAAATAAAGACACAGAGGAAAATGAAGAACTTCATTAAGTAATTTCTAATTCTATAGTCCTTCTCCCCTTTCTTTATATGTTTAATAACATAGTTATTTTTTGGGGAAGTTGCTTCTGACTAACTTGCCCGTAAATTTTCCCACTGATTTCTGAATGCAGTCTTTCTGGAAAAAACTGAAATGGTTATGTTGTATGGTATGTACTGTGGAAAGACTGTAACTGCGGAGGAAAAGCATAAAATTATAAACTGAAGAGAATACCCCTCTATGCTTTCTGCAAGGCACCATAAGCCTCTCAGTAAACATTCAAGTTAAATTGAATGATGATGTTCCTATGTTTAAATTCCGTAAACTATCATATGGTTTGTAAAACACCAGCAGTAGAAAAGCATAAAACAGTTACTAGTTTTTGTAACGTACATTTATATGACAGGTATGTTAAAAGGTAAATGTTTAGTCTAGAATATTTTTCATAGCACTTAATCAAGCAATTTATGTTATTATGCTTGATTCATTAACTTATAAAATCATTTATTGTAGTGCATACTTTTTGCCCTTGGAAAAGGCATTTATTTTCAGAGTCCACCATTGCTTTTATAAGTATGCCTATCTTTTTTTCCCTGCTTGGCTGTAGCAACTTTTAAAGTTGGTTCTCCAGATTTCCTCCCTTCCCTTTTCCTCAATTTGTTTTTTACAAGGTAATGAAAGAAAAATAAAAGCTTTCCCTTAGATTTGACTGTTAACTTCGTCTGTGTCAATCCCCCCAAAAATCTTAAAAGTAACCTGCAATTTGTCAACTGATCATGGCATTCACTTTCTTCTGGGCTTTATACTTACTGAAAAGTCATTCTCACCTATATTTGCAGTTATACAAAAAGGAGTAAATACAGGTAGTTGGAACTTATTTTTTCTGGAAGGATTGTCTGAGAGACAGGTGAAAAACAGAAAATGTATGGTTTTGGGGATATCCATGATAAGGAGGAAGAAATTGTTTTTCAAATCACTGATAGTTTGTAGCCAATACAAAACTGATGCTTGATCTGTTAACTGGTTCTTAGGAGTGTAATTTACACTGGATCTTCAGCAGTTCATTGCCATTGAGCACAATGAAACAAGTAAAAGCAGCTTATCTTTGGGAATATAGGATGGCTTTGACGATTATGTCTTATAGTCATCATATTTTGAAATGTCTTTCTCTTCATATGTCTGGAGTATGAGAAGTTACTAACAGGTGTTTGAAATCATCTAGGTGGTGGTGCTGGCTCTGATGACTGTGGAGCTGTTTGGCATGATGGGTCTAATTGGAATAAAGCTGAGTGCAGTGCCTGTGGTTATCCTGATTGCCTCTGTTGGCATTGGCGTGGAATTCACTGTTCATGTTGCTTTGGTATGTAAAATCAAGAAGCATTTTAAAATAAAATTGTAGCAGATCACAAATCCTTACTTAGTCTCCTGTCAGTGACACGATTCTCAGAAACAATATGGTCACAGTTTTATGTGCCCTTTTGTTGTCTTGATGGAACAAACTTGATCTTAATGAAGTAGTTCCTAACTATAGAGTGAGTATCCCAAGAAATAAGAGAGGATACATGACCAGTGATATCTGGTTGTCTGATTGATGCAATTATGTAGACAAAACAGAGATCTTAAATCACCTTGCTTAAGTCCAGACTCTCATGATCCTTATCTGCAGCCTTACTGTTGTTGCCTCAATGCTGTGTAGCTTTTTGTTCCCTTTTGCATGTAGATTCTATATCTTGTGAAAGAGAAGCCTTTAGAAGAGATTTTGAAAATCAGATATCATGTCATTTGATATTTCTGGACCACTAGAATGTGAACATATTTGGATTAATTTTCTATTTGTAAAACCTGCAACCTTCTTTTCAGAAGCCATCAGCTTCTGATAGTGGGCACAGCATGCAGCCTGTAGGAAGGTAGTTTTCTGTTTATCTACTGATGGAGATGATGTACAGAGTTTGGGCACATGAAATAGCAGGATGGAAAGAAAAATTTTAAGAAAAATCATAGGGGAAGTAATATAAGGTTAAAGAGGAGGATTTGGGTCCCTGAAGTGAGGATATCTTTTTTCCCCCTCCTGCTAGATAGTTAGGCTTTTAGAGGTAGATGAGTTTGCTAGGACTTGGAATAATACAAGAAGTGTCAAAAACTAATGGTGTAGAAGAGGAGGAAAGAAATGACAGCTTCTTAGAATTGAAGATTTAGAAGAGGAAAAACTGGGCTAAAAAGGGACAAACCAGTTGTTTCTAAAGGGAGAGAAACTAATTTAATTTACAGGACTTTATGGGTTACCTGTGGCTGAAGGTAGAGTGCCAAGCAAACTAAAAATGGTGGTTTTCTCATGTTGAAACTGGAGTCAAAAACTTGGAAACATAGAAGCAGTCAAATCGGTGTTGCATAAACAAAAAAGGGAATGGTGGGACTGTTGATACAGAATTTAATTGAGTTTAAGAATGATTCACCATCCACTTGTGGATCAGTTCTCTCCTATCACTTGTGAACTGTGACCCTGTTTTGTTTTGTTTTTTTAATTCTGCAAATTCTAGAGAAGAGAGACTTAAATTCTGGGACTGAGAGAGAAATAGCTGCTTCAGCTCATGTCTTAATAAACAGTAGAGAATTCATCAAAGGGAGCCCTTACAAATCACAGGAAGAAGATCAGCGAGGTTCTTGTTTTCTTAAGCCATTGCATCATACACAAAGTAGACAAATTATTAACAAACAACAGCATTTGAGTGTTCTTGATATAGCTTGCTCAGTAAGCAGTTGGAGGGATAAAGACTCTTCACTGGTCTTTTTTGTTGCTCAGGCACATCCATGTGCAGCACTATTCCTAAGACAATTTAGTGTGCAAACCTGCTAGATTTGAAGTAGTAGAAGTTGCAAAAAAAGGTTAATTTTGAGTGAAATAGAAGTGTTAAAAGAAGTGTGTAAAAAAGTTATGGAAGCCGTTGGCCCCATGAGAATGAGAGGAGTAGCCCGGCAGTTTTGACACCTGAAATGCTTTCACCATGACATGAATCCTTTGCAGATGGAAGTAAGAAAAGCTGGAGACAAAAGGCTACTTATGCAAGCAGGCATTGCTTCCAAAATTATTACCATGGTCTGACTCTGTCATCAATGCTTACTCTGGCCATATGACTTCAGCAGCAGCAACATGGTGTGACTGCAGGACCAGGCTTTCTCCTGAGGGTTAGCTAGCTACAGAGAAAACTTTGATAAATTGTAGTTTGGAGTAATTAACTGATGGAAAACTGTGCCTGCTATGAGAGGGGCTTTTTGGAAGGTTATACGTGTCTAAGAAACAGACTTCTTTGTTTTACAGGCATTTTTAACTGCCATAGGAGACAGAAACCATAGGGCTGTCTTAGCATTGGAACACATGTTTGCACCCGTGCTGGATGGGGCTGTGTCCACTCTGCTTGGGGTCTTAATGCTCGCAGGATCAGAGTTTGATTTTATTGTCAGGTAAAGCATTTGTGTGTTTTGACTTTCTTTTAAAATTAAGTATGCTTTTAATTTTTAGTCACTTCGATGAATCTGTCATTTTATTACTATGCATGGTGTGTCAAGCATGCTTACATCATGGTCCTGCTTTTCTTCTGCTTTATTAACTCTTTGTTACATGCTAGACATGGTAGTGTTTCTATTGCTGGCATTAAAATCTGTTCCAGGAAGATTTGACACTTGGCATAAAAGAATGCAAAAATGTCCCTCTTTAGAAAGTTTACTAATTCTGGGTTGAGTTAGTTTGAAGCATCTAATTTTGTCCAGTATTAGCTGGGTCTGACCTTTAACATTGAGGTCCTTCGGATTTCTTGTATGTATGAGAATTTGCATGCAAAGGACATGTGAACCTGCAAACATTGAACTGTGTTGCAAGTGACTCTCTCAGGGCCTTTCCCTTCTATCATTAAGAGAGGTTTACATAATGAGTAAAAGGAGGGCAGGGGGCAAAGCCCTATTTGGGAGCTGGGGAACCATAAATAGGAGCACAGAACTTCATACTAAAATTTTGTACAGCAAAGCCTAAAGGCCCTTCTGTTTAGAACTACAAGCAGGCAGTTTCTTGTGAATTTAATTAAGAATGTGAATTTGTCAAGTAGAGAGGAAAGAAAGTTTCCTCTGAGGGGAATTTGAGAAGTCAATGAAACAGATCCTATTCTATTCCAAACAACCTGTGGAGCTCTGCAAAATGGCTAATCTTAGCAGTAACACAAACTCTTTGTGGTAAACTGCAGCACACGCAAAAAAAATTAACCCAAGCCCTAAAATGGAGCTGAAGTAGAACTAGACCAAATAAAAATGTTCTGAAAGATGGCTTAGCTACTTAGGTAGACATAAGCTGGATAGATGACTAGACTTAACTGACATCCGTTTGACAAGAAGAACAACAAAATGTCAGGCGCAGGAACTGAGAAAATGACTGCTAAATCTCATCAAGCTTTTTGTTTATGTATGAATGAGATTTGAAGAAAGCAGACAATTTGCAGTTAGATCTCATGAAACCTACATGAGGATTATTACTATACAGATACTGCATGTCCTGAAATACATTTTTTTTCCCAAGTCAGTATTTTTTACTTTATTGTATTGGTATTGAAGAAACAGAATTATTCTTTTAGGACCTGATCTTGCAAGGGTTGGAACATTTTGACATGAAGGTTATTGATAGATTTAAGTAAATTTACAGGGGTACATCTGGTGTGCTACTTTCCTACTTAATAGACAACATTTTGGCAAGCATATTTTTGTGTCATAGCAAATGGAAGATTGTAGAAACCCTTCACACCAAATTTGGATTGGATGTTCTCTCAGTTTATAAAATGAGCCTTTCAACTTTTCAACTTATGTTATTTTACTTTTTTTGGCCATCAGTTTCTCATTTTATAGCACAATCTGACTTTAGTTTGCCTTGTTTAAAAAATAAAATAAAATAAACTATGGGGAGCCTGAGCATTGTTAGAGTGGGCAAAGAAGATCCCAAACTTCCGGAAAACGATAGATTAGTCCAGCAATGTGGAAGATTAAGTAAATTAACAGACATTGTATACACCAAGTGGTCAAAGCTATAATCCTCCTGTTTATTCTAACACTAGATGGATGAGATGCAAATGTTTTTAATGTCTGTTGCAGATCTGTGTCCCAGTATAAAGTTCTGGTGGTTTATATTAGTGGAGGAGATTGGCTTGCTGATTTTTGCTAATGCAGATCAGAAATTCCCACATGTTTACAATAGAAGGATATTTATAGTTTTACAGGAGTCTGATACATTTGATCAGATGTGGAAACAGGGAGGCAGTAAAGTTTGTTGCCAGCCAGACAGTGTAATCAGCAGACCCATTAGTAGCAAACTTGCCCTCTGTTCTTTGCCTTCTCCTCCAGGAATTTACCAAGACTGAGTCTTTGAAATCATTAGTTACAACGCAGCCTTAAGTTTAGTCTGAGCCCCAGCTGTGCCGAATACCAACTAGCAAGGCTTTCCTTTTACTGACAGGTTTACCTTGGTATTCATGAAGGATCCCAGACCTTAGCCCTCGGTGGTGGGAAAGGACAACTACTTGTGCACTTTTCTCTTCTTCCATAGTATTTCAGCCTTTATGTTTGAATTGGCTGACGCAAAACAAGAGTATTCAGAGATGCTAAATTGTTCAACAAAAGATTAGCCTGCAATGCAGCTCTGCCATTGTGGAGCACTCTTACTCAGTACAATGCTGTAGCTTACTATAGAATGGGCATTTTCTTTGCAAAAAGCGGGTTCCCGTGTTGTAAAAGGGTTGCAATTCAAGCTATTTGGTAAAACTGGAACTCACAGAATTCTAGACATTAAGTTGTGATTAATGAACAGCAAGGAAAACCCTTACCTGATATACTGTAGATTTAATTAGACATTCTGCTGTAAGTTGCAGAAGCATTTCACAGTGGATTAACCGCTGGGAGAAGAGGGCTTCTTTTCCTTCTAGACTAAATTGTTTAAATTCTACACCCTTCACTTCATTTGTTTGCTTCTGCTGGGTTTTCACTAATGGGGGCCCCTTTTCATTGTATTTGTGCTTTCAATCCATTCAGCTATTCCCTGCACATTCCATATTTTTGTGTTTGTGTAACACATTCATAAATAACATTACATGCTTCCAGATTCTGGGAAATTAACAAATGTAATTTTTTTCTTTCCTTTCTCAACTAACACTTTGTGGAACGTAGCTTCTCTAATTCAAAAGGTAAAAACCCCTATATCTGTGTGTGGAAAGTGATATAATTATTTACTGCAATGTTAGTAATATGTTAGATTTAATTCAGTGTATATATATTATTTTAACATATGTAGAAATCATTTGTAATTCCTTATTTCTAACAGTATTTGTGGATATTCTCTCCCCCAAACCTCTTAAACTGTACTTCAGGTATTTCTTTGCTGTTTTGGCAATTTTAACCATTCTGGGAGTTCTCAATGGATTGGTGCTGCTTCCTGTTCTTCTTTCATTCTTTGGACCATACCCTGAGGTCAGTAAAATTAACAGTGAACAGAAGAAATAATACTGTGTCTACACCCTGTCCCCCTCAAACACCTCCCTTTTTTAGAAAATGTTTTTTAAATTTTCTTGGATTGGGTTTCTTACTCTAGGTTTTTGTTTTGTTTTTTATTAAAAGCACTGTTTGTTATGTAGGTTGATACAATTCTATTTTTCAAGCTTTTTTCTAATAACTCTTCTTTTAGAGGCTGCAATCAGCAAATCCAGTGTAGTATTAGTAATTCTTTTAACAGCATAATATGGTATGCAAACAAGTTTGTAAAATAAGGATTTCCCCCAATCTTTTGCAAAAGACAGTTTGTTTTATACATGTACCTTCTTTTTTCCTACCTCATTGCCTCTGTTGCATTCCTCAAAATGTTTAACTGAGCAGACCACCAGGAAGGTCTGTGTGGACCAACATACACAGTGGTGGTCCACAGACCACACCTTGATAACCGTGATCGGTCTGCCACAAGGTTCCTGCTGTCCAGTCACCACTTCCTGCTGTATTCTCCTGCCTCAGGTAGCATTTTTGAGGAGTGGAAGGCTTCACTTAGATGTTGATGGCTTTACAGTGCAAAGCCCAAGACCGGATACCAAGATTCAGAGATACCAAATTTGTATTTGGTTGTTGATCATTCATTACCTACTCTTGTCATTAATACAATTACTGTGTTATATGTGAATATCTTTATTACGTGTCAGTAGAATCAGTGCGCTGTGTTTCACATGTCTGTGTTTCACAGGTACATTTCAGAAGTGTTTGGGTTCTTTTATTATTAGTAAAACAGTTCTGACAACAATGTGTATTCTGTTAGTTCCTAACAGTACACATGACCTATCCATTACTCAAACAATGTATCCATATGTGTTATCACCATATATATTGCTATGATACATGTAGCCATCTCTTTTTACAAATAGAGGGTGAATCATTCTATACCTACACATTTGAGGTGACTTTACAAAATCACTCTTAAAGCTTGCTGAAGGGAGAGGGTAGCCCATGTATTATTTTTATTTTTGTATTTATTAAGTGCAAGGGCATGCAAGCACACACATATGTGCACTTCCTCAGATGATGACACCCAGAAGAATCTGTGTAATCCTGTTTGCACGAATGCCCGCAGGTGGAGACATCTTTTTTTCTTTCACTGATTTTTTTCAGTTCAGTATAAACATTAATCAAAAAACTGGTGCTAAGGTTGTTGTGGCATGGGAGAGCATATTTGACATAAGAACATTTATGTCAAGCACTAATGATTAAAAGGGTAATGTTGGCTGAATATTACTGAATGCGTTGCTGTTCTCAGGTTTCTCCAGCCAATGGACAAAACAGATTGCCCACACCATCTCCTGAGCCGCCCCCCAGTATTGTGAGGTTTGCACTGCCACCTGGGCACACAAATCATGCTTCGGATTCCTCTGATTCAGAGTACAGCTCTCAAACCACAGTGTCCGGCATCAGTGAAGAGCTTCATCATTACGAGGCCACTCGCAGCCCTGGGGCACCACTCCATCAAGTAATAGTGGAAGCCACTGAGAATCCTCTCTTTGCAAGATCCACTGTAAGTAACTTTCATATGTACTAGATGGAGGACAAGAAGAGTTTTGTTGTTTTGTTTTGAGGTTTTTTTATATATTTAAATCTATTTATTTTCATGGAAAATTCTTTCATACTTCTGGCTGATTGTGCTTTGTGACTTTGTGCCAAAACTTGAAAGAAAGTAGTGAAGGCTTTGGTCATCCTCTTCTTTAGATTCAGTCTAGGGAAAAAGTGGTCATATGAAAGCAGAGGTCTTTGGCATGTATAATTCCTCTTATATCATATTGGCACCAGCCACAAGAGAGAGCTCTCAGTCTGTTTGATGACTGTTTTCAGAGAGAGAACAGGAAGAAATTATAAGATCCCAAACTCTTTCACACAGCCTCTTGTGGATCACTGTCTGTGACAGCACTTCTTAGGGAGAAAGATTAAGAGAGCCAGAAGAAAGCAGTTTCAGTTTTGTACCAAATATTGATCCTTGTTGCATCTTGCTGTTGGGTTGACATAATTGCAGTTTCAAAGGAAAATGAAAAACCTCTATCTCCTACCCCTGCTGATGTTGCATGCTGAGCTGCAATGTGGATCTGGTTTTGTTCAGCAGAGGCCTAGAGATAGGTACAAGCACAGCCACATTTGAAGTTGGTCACGGTTTATTGACTGATGTGGCTGCTGCACTTCACGCTTTTTATGGAAATCAGAAAACAGATTCCTACAGTCTATACAAACTACCCTACTAACATCCTGTGTATGTTCCCTGCATGGAAGAGACCCTTTTCCAAATGCCAGCAATTCTGCTTGTTGAGCAAGTTAAGATCAAGTGCTTGTCACCCATCCCTTTGAAAAGATCGACCAGCATGCAGGAAGCTTACAATAATGTTTTCAGCTGTCATCCTGTGTTTTTCTGAAGATATGCTTTCTAGGTTTTAATAACTTCAGGCAAAATCCCTGGAAAAATCAATTAGATTCCACAGCATTGCCTTTGTAAAGCATTATTAAATTTATTCTCAGTGTAAAATGCAAGAAAGTATAGTATTTGTTTACTTTGCTTTGTCAGAGACATAACTGTGAATCTCTCTTTCAGGTGGTTCAGCCAGAAGCAAGACATCAGTCCAGTCCTGGTTTGCAATCAAATCCAGAGTCCAGCACACAGCAGGCATGGCGTCAGGGCAGGCAACCCAAACGGGAAGTGAGGGAAGGGCTGCGACCCCCTCCTTACCGCCCTCGCAGGGATGCTTTTGAAATTTCTACTGAAGGGCATTCAGGACCCAGCAATAGGGATCGCTTGGGCCACAAGGCTCGTTCTCACAGCTTGAGAAGCCCGGCGTTCGGGGCCGTGGGCGCCGCAGGACCAGCCTACTGCCAGCCCATCACTACTGTGACTGCCTCGGCTTCAGTGACTGTTGCTGTCCACCCTGCCGTGCACGGCCACAGCTCTCGGGGAGGGAGCTTTCCGTCCTATGAGGGACACCATGAAGCTGACCATGGGCCATTTGAGGACCCCCATGTGCCTTTTAACGTGCAGTGTGAAAGAAGAAATTCTAAAGTAGAAGTTATAGAACTACAAGATGTTGAATGTGAGGAAAGGATACCTGGCAACAGCTCACAGTAAGGTAGGTCCATCACATGTAAATTCAAACTTTGCCTGTGTCAGGCAAAAGTACAATCAAAAGAAAGAGGAGAAGAAATTGTCAGAAATATCTTTCCTTTAGGTAGTGCTGCATACAGGTCACTGATCACCTTACAACTGCTGGCCATGAATATAGCACATTTTGCACTAGATATGAGGTTGGCTAAGATAGTACTCTCCAACATTGAGAAGTTACAGTGGGTTTAGATGTGAACTACTTCGAAGAGCCTTGCGAAGTGGATAATTATGTTGTACAGTCACACTTTACCAGATGAGGAAAGTGAAGCAGAGATGTTGTGTGACATCTTCAGACCTCTGTGACTGCATTTACTGTTGATAGGTCCTGTCTTCTGAACCCAGAATCAGGCATGCTCTTAACACATTATGCAGAATGGCATTATCTAGGAGAATATAAAATTGCCAGCTACTTCAAGAGTTCTCTTGTCTTGAACAAAATAGTCTGTGAAAGAACTTGAAGTCCATAATGAGGGCTGAAACCCTCTGACAGATGAACTGAGTGAGAAGTGGGAAGTCCTACCATGCTTACTGCACTGCTGCACTGCTCTTTGGGGGGCCTTCAGAGACCCACCCAGTGAACTTGCACACTGGAGATTTGCATAGGGTAGAGCTGACCTAGCAGGGCATTTAATGTGTTCCTGTGAAACAACAGATATAGCTTCCCAGACCTGCTACATATATCATTTTCTGCCCTTAGGCTGGCAAGAGAAGGATTTTTTTTTTATTTTATTTTCCATGACTTTTATAGGAAGTACTTTGAAGCTGAGAAGAGCACTGAGTTTCTACCCTAAAAGCTTTTTGGGGCTTTTACCTAAAAAACTATTTCTCAGAATTTTTACCTTGTTTTTCTCCTGTGGGGGAAAAAGAAAGTGTTAGAACAGTTACTTAGTTGTAGATCCCTGCTTTTTCTCTTTGCTTGTCCGAGGTTTTCAGTGACAGACCCTAGTCTGAGCAGAGGAAGTAATTTTATTTTGGTTGTAGATCTACTGCACATGTATGCATGTGTGTGTGTGTACACACACACAGAGTTTTGATGGAAATTTTTATGATAACTCATAAAATAACCGTCTGATTTATAAAACATCTCCCCAAACATCCCAAAGTGCAAATAGACATGAATGTTTCTAGCCTTGTGGTCTAGAAATATGACAAGTAATAGTATCTATAGAAGAAGGAAATACTTGGGCTCAGCTTTTTCAAGCTGAAGTGTGCAATAATATGAGATTCTAAAATGTGTGCGGTATTCAATGTAGTGTATTTCTGGTTCAAGTGTTCATTTGTTTTGACTGAATTTGTCACAGGAACTAGAACTGGGAACTTAAAAATTAAAGCATCTGCATTTTTTTAGTTGGCATCAGTATTTCTTTACCAGGAAATTAATGACTGAGATGAAAGCAGACCCAGCATTTCCTGACTGCTAACTGTAACCACAAGAATCATGGAATGAGTTGGGTTAGCTTGATTTGTTTGTTTTTCTTGAACTCTAATGAATGTTTGTTTTTTCTTCACTCTTTATTTGTACAGGGTAATAACTGAAGCAAAGAAGAGGCCAAAGATGGAAAACTGTATTACCAGAACTGCTTGAAGAGAAGAACTGCTTGAAGCTGTAGAGAAGGACATGCTGCATCAGGACAACAGTTCACTGTTACTGTAACCTATTGTATTATTTTGTTATATATTTCTGTTAAGTATTTAAAAGATGTACACATATGTAATATACAAAAGAACAATGTAAAGTAGTATAATCTGGAGTAATTTGCCTCTGGGCAATAGAATGGGGACAATATTGTGTGCGCTTTGTACTTTTTGTACATTGATCTCTGTGCCACAACTAAGCTTAATCTAGTTCTAAATTTCAGCATAAGTTGCTGCTGCTTAAATATTTTATAATTCACTTGTATAATTCTATGCAAATATTGCTATGTAATAGGATTTTTTTAAAGGTACATGTCTGTTTAAAATATTTTAAATTTGCATATCACAACCCTGTGGTAGTATGAAATTACTGTTAACTTTCAAACACGCTATGCGTGGTAATTTTTAAGATAAGCAGATATGAAGAAAAGCGAGTTAATCTGGGAGGCTTAAATAGATTCAGCTATGTGCAGGTTTTGTTTTGCTGTATGTATCCATGTGTGCATCTGGAAATACGCATGCTTTTGTGTGTATGTTCCTGGTGTACTGTAGTTTCTCTTTTACTGTATGTTAACACTTAGTGGGCTTATAAACCCACTGATGCTGGTGTGAGTCCGGCTTTCCCTGTTAGTAGGCACTAGTGAAAACTGTGTTGGTGTTTACCAACAAACACCACAGACTGCCATCATCAGAGGCCCAACTGAAATAAAAGAGAAGACAGGGAGTTGAGGTTTGGGGTTGTGTTCAGTTTCCCAGACCCTGACGACTTGGTTCACATGACTTGGGTCGAGTCACTTAACTTCCCATGCCTCAGTTTCTCGTTATGGTTATAATGGTTATAATTACACTTACCTACCTCCCAGGAATGTTGTGAGGCTTAAGTACTGTTTTTTTAGTGCTTTGATTTTTTTTTCCTTTTTTGTCCTTGCAAAAGGTGCCAGGTAAGTGCAAACACTATAACCATTATTTTTTCACTTTGAAAGGTGCTGGATATTGAGAGGTGCTGGTGGTTACAGAAATAAAATTAGCATCTGCCTTATTTTGATACTGTTAACCATGAGTGGCATTAGAATCTGGATAATGAGTTGTTCCATGGTGAGCCACAGCTCAGCTGTGTCATTACAGCATGGAAAGCAGTATCTTTGGTCACCTTATTTTCATGGCAGGAAGGAGTTACTAGTAAGGGATAAAAATTGAATGGAAGGATAAAAAAAAAAAGTATATTCATTTTTCAAATATAAATGGCTTTCTGGTGGGCCCAGGATGGTAATGACACGTAAGGCCTGGGTTGTTCTTTTCTCTGTTGTTTGTGTTTTCCCATGCTGCATTGGCACTTTTTAATTAAAACAGCTAAACTGGGATCTCTTTGCGAAACTAATTTAGCTTTTTGTACTATTATTTTTAAACTAAAAGGGGATTGCTGAAGGTGAAGGGCCTGGAAAAACACTACAATCTGTGTTCCAATTGGAAACAAACCCTAAGAATGGAGAATCTTAATTTAAAATAATACAAGACAGGTTTTCATTATCTCTGTCTTCTTTTTGCATCTTTTTTTCCTGCCCTTCTCCAAGCTGTTTTTTAGAGCAGGTGGATGTTCAGTTGTGTATACAGAGCCAAATACAACCAATACTCAGTGGTGGGGCTTTTCTTCACCTGAACAGCAGTGGCCAATTCTTTGATGGGAAAGTGTTTTTCTCCAGTGGCTTCAGGGAGTCTGTCTTGCCAGCATAATGAATGGGGATAATTAGAATGCACAAATTTCCATGCCTTTTTTGCTCACTTGAAAACACTTTGATATGAGGCACTTGTTTACAGATCTCCAATGTGAATGCTCGAAGAGCAGGTGGTGAGAGCCCGGTGTCATTCCCGTAACAGATAAGCTACTGTTTCAGTGCACACCAAGGGTTAATGTCGCAACTGCCTACTGGTCCAGTTCACTGTCTAACGGGAAAACTCTTGATGACAAAAAGACGAGGGACCCCAATTTAGCAGCAGCAGCATAGTAACCTGAGATCATACAAACTCTGTGGCGAAACTGTATGATGCTAATTGGAAGCTGCCTTCAACCATCAAGCATGTGTGCTCCCGTGTCAGAGGTTGGCAGGGCTCCCACTGACACTGCTGCCGCCTCTGTGCCACAGTCTGCCTTGCTTCCTCCTTTTTATTGAGAGGGAAGGGGCTCAGGGCGAGCCGTGGGATCTCTCACCTGCCCCTGCCCAAGTCTCCTGCGTGCTTGCATGCAGGTGAGCTGTCTGCTGCTTCATGCACAATGTAGACCTTCTTCGATAGTCACATTGGCAAGAGAACTCAGTGGCTGGCAACATTTATTTTGTTTTGGTTTTGTTTTTTTAACTTTTTTAATCATGGGTGATATTTATATTTTTGTATCATAAGAATGTTTTTCCTACAGTATTTGTCATGCCAGTTTATAACAAACAAGATGCAGGGATTTTATTTCTATTAGAAACACTATTACAGTTATGTTTTTACTGTTTAATGGATTTTTATTTGTATAGAGTGCTTACTAATGTTAAATAGGAAAGAGTATATAACATTTACATTAAGGACTTGTTGTAGCTTTTAGTGTAAGGAGTTAAAAGGAAAAAAATATTCAAACTGGGTCTCATTGCCTGCCTGTTTTGGTAGGAGTGGGTTTGTGTCATTTCAGTTACAAAGATAAAATTATGCCATATAATTTATTTATATGAAAATTTATTTTTGTAGTGTACATAGTAGTCATCAAGTCTTTTGACAGAAGTATATTTTTAAAGAGTTTATATGTAATGATGATACCATTATGTTTTGGAACACTGCTGAGATACAATTACAGTGCACACTTTTCCTTTTAAACCCCCTGGAGAAAAGAAAGTGTTTAACAGTGTTAAGAGAAAGAGAGTGTGAATATTCATACAATTCTGAACTGTGTTTTAGCTACCATTTGTGATCTAGTGTGGTTCTCATTTTAAACTTTGAATGGAAATTGTACAAACTCTCTAAATATTAATGTTCGAACACTGATAGAAATTCTAACATGAATAAAAAATATAACTTACTGGTTATGGATTTGGTTGTTTATGGAATGCTTCTTTATGTATTGCTGGTCAGCTGTGATGATACAACCATTGGAGCATGAATTTGGGATGTTTGGGAGATTCAGATTTGCCCATTTTGGAGGAGGAGCCATTTCTGATACCCTGTCCAAACTGTAACATGCTAGTCCTTCTCTATTGATTCTATGACTCCTGTTATGTGTTGAGGGTTAGGTTTAGGGCTGGATTATACATTTCATTCTCACTTTGAATGAAACAGTTTGTGTAGAGTTCAAACTCTTGACTAAAACACTATGTACACGTTGTTTCTGGTTAGATGTGGGATGAAATTCTTTGTCTTTTTCCCATCTCTCTGATTGTTCCCTAATTTGGATTAGAGAAGTAGTCTGGTATTTCCACTTTGTGCAAGAAAGAAACAAGAAATGTGGAGTTCTGAAAACTATAGCACTCCATAGGAAGGGAGCCTCTTGACAAAACTCCCTCTGGGAAGCATGCTAGTGATTGCAAGCCAGTGTGCAGGTCCCTGTGCCCCGCACAAGCCCTGCTTGGCAAGGAGAAGAGGCTACTGCAGGCAGCAGAGTGAATGTTTTAAGTAACAACATCTGTCTGAAATAGTTTGTATCATAAACCTCAGTGTGACTTGTCCTGTGCAAAGATACTCTTCTGAACATCTCTCACAGTGCCACAAAGCCAGACAGCTTATCTTGATCCTTTTTTAGCCAGCTTTTACTTTTTCCTATAGCCCCTAGGTGATTTTTTTATATAAGTCTTCTACATTTCTCATAGACAAAAAGCCCAAACATATCTTGAGATAACTTACAATTCAGCCTCTACTTTTCATGGTTAGAGGAAAAGCAAATACAACTGTTCATGTTTTCTGGAAGTTTAACCACAAAAGAGAAAAATAAAGGACTTGAAAACTGCAAAACTCCTACACATGCTTTTTGCTACTCAAAATGCTAGCCTTCACACCCTCAGGATTAGCCAGACTGAGTCAGGTTGCAGATTTGGCTTTACTGGGTTACAGCCTGTGAGAATAGTGCCCACTAAGGCCTTGCTGTAGCTCAACTCGCTAACTTTGTCTTTTGTGTCCCAGCCATGGAATAGCTCCATTCAGAGGGCTGGAAACCATGTAAGTAAATCAATACATTCTGTCAGTCAGAACACAGGCTTTTTCTTTAAAAATTCCATTTTGCATCAACAATAGCTATTTACATGACATTAGTTGTCATGCTTAGGTTTTGTATCGATTTGTTGTTAGTCTTACTAGCCTCAGGTAAAAACTTGATCACATTTTTGTCAGAGATTGGCCATATTTATTCAGACCTTAAGTAAACATGCGGGCAAATTTTTGTTGGCATAATGTGTGTATTTAACAGCTTCAGGAATGCTGCCTGCTGCTAAACTGTAGCAGCACTTATGTATGAACAGGTGTTTCATTTTTGTTAACTTTTACTCCCAATGAGCATTTGAGACACTGACTGTTTATACCTGAAAACAACCGCTGCCACATTGTAATTACTTTTAATGTCTGCTTCAAGTGATGAGAACAATTACTACGTTCCGACTCCATTTAATAGTTCTTGTCATTTTTGTTAACAGTCATGTTGAACCTTATTGCTAGAACAGGATGCATGGCAGGAAACTGCCCTACCTAGCTTGACTGGCTTAAAAAAATACATTCCCAGTTTAACTTTCCCTGGTTAGTTGCAGCTAATTAAACACAAAAAAAAATGAAGTGGTACTGCTGCTTTCACAAAAAAAACAAAAACCAAAAAACGGCCCAAAAAACAACAACAGCAACAGTAAAACATTTAACATAAATGCTAGCATATTTGATACTGCAGAAACCATTTTACCCCAGTGGATACTATTTAAGCAAAAGAAATCTCTGCCTTAGATACCTGATTGTCTGCAGTAGCATCCAGGCCACTTACCACCCTACCATATTTTTCTTTATGAACATTTACACCTTCATTTTAACAGCTGTGACTGCACATGTCACTCGTGTTCTTGCTGCCATGGTAGCTATACCTTCTTGCTGCTGATGCAAGGTAAGGCTGCAATGAACAAGATTACAGCTTGGATTAGTGAAGTACAGAACACAAGGCAGCATGTGTTTCAGGCTATTTTGCTAATCAAAGCATGCTCACAGTGTCTTCTCCACGTTTAACTCAAGCTGCCAGTTAAGAGTTGCTGGACCTATGAGTCAGTTTGAATTAGAACCTCACGTGCACATGGTGGATATAAACTTCTGCACAACAGAGCAGAAAAAACAATGTGGCCTTCTTGTCTGGTCTTTCCATCCCTTGAGCTAAAATATTTGCAGTGTGTCCCACTTTGTAGGTCCCTAGCTGCCCTGTGAGACCTACTGGGAAGGAAGGCTGTAAGCCACAACAGCTGGGAAGGGGGAAAATAGGAAGCTGGAGGTTGGAAACTGTTTCCCAGGCAAAGGAGATGTCTGCCTCAGTTGAAGAGGAAGAGGTGAAAACCAAGAGCCAGGCTTCACTCACAGGTTGTGTGAATGAGGTGGGTTCCCCCACCTGTTGAGGGGGAAAGACCACTGAAGTATCTGAAAAGTGATTTGTGGTAGAAATGAGAGATCCTGGGTATTCTGGAAGAGGGAGAGCTCCACCATCTGATTTAAGGGACCCAAAATGGTATTGCAAATATATTTCAGTGACTAGGTAAAACTGATTTTTTGGTTTTTGTTTGTTTCAGGCTGTGTCAAGTTTAGCACCCTTGGATTTTTTCATCTGAAGTTTACATTGAAGACAGATTTGTAGGGAGGAATGTCTGTCCAGCCTTTTGAAAGAGAGGGGAAGGGAAAGGAATCAAACAGGGGTTACTTGGTAACTAAGAAGAACTCAAAGGAATAACATTACTATACTTCTTTTTTCCTAGCTTTTGTTACTTTGATAAGGGAAATCTTTCCCCTTTCTCTACCTTGTGACAGATGTTGTGTCTTGCCCAGGAGACAAGAAGTTGCACCTCTCTGGTCTGTCAGATCTTTGCAGGGTTTATAAGTGGGTAGCTTCCTTTAGGAGAGCCTGTCACCACAGAGTGCTGCACAAAGGTGGCTTTACTGAAAGTATCTGTGACTCCGTAAGTCACCAAACATTGGTGACAAAGGGCCTTTGAGATCTCTAGGTTTAAACTAATAATCTTGAGGTTAAAATGCCAATCAACCCTGTCTAAGTTATCAAACTTATAAACCGTCTGTTTGGGAGTTTACCTCTGAGCCAAACAGGCTATTACTTCTCATTAAACAAAGGACCAGGTATTTTTTCAGTTGTTAAGACTAATAATTGTAAAAGACTTGAGTATCTTAGTTCGGTATAACTGGGGTAAATAGGAAACTCACAACTTTCATCCCAAATAACTAGTATTTGTTGTAAAAGAATTCAAACCCTCTTTCACTATTATGCAACCATTTTAAGTAGGCTGTTCATTTCAACGCAACAGCATTTACTTTGCTAGCCAATAGAATATGCTTCTGTACCATTTCGCAACATTTTGAAAGACTAATAGGTAAAACTTTAAATGGTTATAAAGGCTAAGGGAGGGTGTTAGTGTACAGTGTCACACACCTTACTGTGGCACTTAGGAATATCTTGAGATAACATCAAAAAGACAGCTAAAACTTTTAATTTTTGAGATAGTAGTGTAGAGCTTTCTACCTGGAAAAAGCACAGGGAGAGGCTCTTTTTGTTCCCTTTTAACTTAGCAAAATTTGCAAAAGATTGTCAACAAATTTCTGTGAAACTAAATGAATGGAACAAATGATTCCGTGGCTTGAGTTCTGTGAATGCAGGACATTTATAGTTTCATTCAGTCTGACCCATACTGAGTGAAGTATGGAAACAGAACTCTAAATTAAGATGAGTTATTTTTAGCCCTAAAAAGATCTGCGTATGAATATAGTTGCTAAGTGTGTAACTGGTGAAAATACTAACCAAAACATAAGCTGAAGTGTCCAACTCCACTGCTATTGTCAGACATTTCAGTATAATTTGAGGAAAAATGTATGTCTGGGAGCAAAAAAGGTGCTTTTAAGCACATTGTCTGTAAAAGCTTTATTGTCATTCATAGGGTGTTAAAGAAATGACTGGATGTGGCACTTAGTGCCATGGTTTAGTTGACAAGGTGCTCATCAGTGAAAGGTTGGACTGGATGGTAATCAGAGGTCTTTTTCAGTCTAAATGATTCTGTGATTCTACAACTTTGATCAGCTCACCAGTGCCCCCACCACTCTCCCCACCATATGCTCGATGCAGGATGCCCACCAGCACAGTTCCTCTCTGCTGTGAGTGAACCCCACAGAAAAATGCATCTCCTTCATGCTCTCCCAGGGCTCCTCCTCTTCCTCTGACACAGGACCCATTCTGCAGCCAAGCTGGCCAAGCAAGATGAATGGAGGGACTGAGGGCAGCTGCTGGGTTTGGCACCCAGAGCTGCTGCCAAACCACAAAGAAAGACTCAGATCTGAATGCCAAGGGCAGAGGTGGCCCAGCACGCTCCAGGCACTCAATGGAATGGAGTGGGGAGAGCAGAGCAGGATGAGGCTCTGCAGGCAGGCAGAAAGCAGCCAAGGCAGGCCAGACCCCACTGCTCAGGCTGTACATGGGGACAGAGGTCTGTCCTGGGAGGAGACAGTAGACAGTGACCTTCATAATGGGCTTCAACTTTTCTGGTCAGCCTTGGTTAGGCAGTGGGACTAGATGATCATTGTGTGTCCCTACCAAAGGAAACAGTCTATGCTGAGGTTTCTATGCTGTGCTATAGTATACTGAACATTTAAATATTTGGTTGTTGAAATAAACATACAGGAAGCATGGAAATTCCTGGAAAATCTGACAGGAATAAGCTGTGAATCAGCAAAGGCATGTAAGAGCCTTAAATACTGCTAT